>VXAA01003985.1:84532-98120 GCA_013399115.1 Anseranas semipalmata
CTTCTCTCAAAACCTATACCAGCCTGTATAAGAAAGGGCAAGTTGTTATTATCTTATAAATTATATTACATATATTGATTTATATAATATTATTTATTATTTTTGTTTTAAGTTGAAGGTGTTTCCTAAAATCCTGCATTGGATCCTCAGGTTCATAGTAATAGATTTCAAGTAACTAACCCTTGTGAATGTGAGAAACAACAACAACAAAAATTAAAAAAAAAATCTTTATCTCCTCTACTTTTCATAAGCCAATAAATTAAGTGGGGAAAAAAAAAAAAAAAGAATGTGTAGGGGAATAGAAAAGAGCCTCTTAATGAAGCTATGTAAGATTTCAGTTATTTCAGGCAAGATTTTTTGATTTTTTTTATATACTAAGAGAAAACAAAAACCATTATTTTAATTATCACTTGCATACATTGTCCTATGAAACTATGAAATACCTTCCAGAAAATATTTTTAAAGAACTTCAATTATGAAGGTCAAGATGCTTATGAAAACAGCATCTGTATGAAAAATACCGTTTCATAATAAAAGATTATTACTATAGTGAGAATTCAAGTTGTTATGGTAACTGGGTCTGCAAAAAGGGTAAGTGAGCTTAGAAAATATTTAGGTATTTTACCAGCAGAATTTTTATATAAAGTTTTTCTATTAAAATTCCTTAGAAATAATTCACAGGCTAAAGTACAGAACAAAAGAGCAACTAAGATGTAGATAGTCATCATTATTGGTCCGAAATATAAACATCTATGATGCCTTTTTTTTTTTTTTAATATTTTAATGGATATATAACATTTGTATGCTCTGAGCTTGTTCTCCCTTTTCTTCAGCATGACATTATATTAGCCAATCTTCCATTTCATTCAAGTTTTAATACTTGCCAAAAATATATATATATATATATATAATCACATTCAGGCAAGATGAATAGTGTTTTGATTAGCAGTCTTATTTAGGTTCATCAGAATTAGCAACTGGTTGAATCATATTGCACCACAGGCTAAATGTAGCTGTTGCGTCTACACAGGAGACGTAGATATTTGCAACAAAGGGAGTCAACACCTGCCCAGTGCAACCACCGTCACAGAGGAGCTGCCTACATTTGCCCCGACAGGTGGACCCGTATCTGTAGTGGGCTACAGCAAATAAATTGGTAAAAATAGCTACTTCAGAAAACAGTTTTTGATAATTAAGCATCCACAAACAGGTGCTGAGGTATATTTGCAAATCTGGAGGAAATTATAAACATGTATTCTGACATCTTATTCAAAGTTAAAGAAATTATGGATCACAGAATCACACAGAATGGGTGGGGTTGGCAGGGACCTCTGAAGATCATCTGGTCCAACCCCCCTGCCGAGCAGGGTCACCTGGCGCACGTTGCGCAGGATGGCATCCAGGCGGGTTTTGAATATCTCCAGAGAAGGAGACTCCACAGCCTCTCTGGGCAGCCTGTTCCAGGGCTCTGTCACCCTCACAGTAAAGAAGTGCCCCCTCATATTCAGCCGGAACCTCCTGTGCTTCAGTTTGTGCCCGTTGCCTCTCGTCCTGTTGCTGGGCACAACTGAAAAGAGACCAGCTCCATCCTCTCGACATCCTCCCCTCAGATATTTATATAAATTAATGAGGTCATAATGATCAAATGCACTTCTTATGAAAACTCAGGACCTAGCTCAATGAGGAAGCATCTTCATTAACCAAACAGCCTCCAAGCTAAGCAAGGGCTAGTCAACAGGTTCATTAAATGGAAAAACAAAACAAAAACAAAACAAAGAAGAAGAAAAAAAAACACCAGCAACAACAATGCAAACTTTCCCGACATTCAGTGTGGAAAATTCCTAAAACCCTGCAGGAAAGCCTGGGGGTACAAAAGCAAGCCCTCAATAAAGTACTGGTGAAATGGAGAAACTGTCTACCCACACACGTCTTTCTGAGCAAATACCGTGAGATGACAGAGCTTATTAGATATTCCTCTGTAATTTGTTCAATTTTCAAAGTATCATCTTGTAAAGGCTATGGAATGTTCCTCAAAATACACTGGACACCCTCACTGGCAGGTCATCAGTAAACAGATAAAGCTCTTGTAATCAGGGGAAAGTACCAGACTAACAGACATGAGACATATAATTTCTGGACACACAAAGAGGGGTCTTTAGTAGGCAAGAGTTTCCAGTATTGATGTATCTACAACCAGTGCTGGCAGTGGGAAATAATCTGAATCCCATCACTTGAAATTCGGTGAGTCATTTAGAACTCAGAAAAATAATAGATAGCATACAGTATTTTTTTTTAAACAAAACAAATTACAAGAACAAAGGTTGACTAAAAAGATCTACCACAGTATGTCTTTTTCTATCTCTATCTTATTCTATGCAGCTTCTATTTTAAGTGTTTAGATAGTAAACTTAAATATTAATAAGTAAAATAAATATTGTGTGCTAAATGCATTTTAGAGAATAGTGGAAAGTGTCATATAATCTCAGCTACTGTGGGCTTCACCGTATGTTGCAAGAAATACTGCTATTTATAAAAGCTGGACAAATATTTCATAATTAATAAATTAATTATTTTTACTTTTATGCTTGTGAAGTGTTTGCAGATAGGATGCCTGCTGACACAGAAGCTTTTCACTCTATTTATAGCCTTGTATAAACTAGAATAATCCCAGAAAACAAGTATCCATTATTACTGAATTCATTCTTGAAAAAATGGGTAGAGTGTTTGGACAGCAGCAGGAACATCACTAATGCATGGAAAAAGTAAGTGCATTCCGCATTTATTGATCTAAATTTTCTGTGCTTTGATACTAGAACATTCCTGAAGATAAACTTGCTGTATATGTAGGATATACTGGAACAGTTTCAGAGATGAAACAATTCTCAAGTGGCTCAGAACAGCATGGATAATGCCCTTACAACATCATTCTATTTTCCAAGATGGCTCTATTGATTATTCCTTTACTGGAGTGACCATTTGTCATAATCCAAAACTCATTCACCTCTGCTGAAAACATTTGGATATTTGGTAAAAGGTTTAAAAAAATAGTAAGTTGTGAGAGTACAATGCTGAGGAACAGCATATATTTTCTTGAATGATGCAGAGATAATGTACATGTTTCTTCTGAGAAGAATCATGGCAGTGGTCATTAGAGTGATGTTTCCTACGTAGGCAGAAACATTAAATCAAACACAGGGATTTTCTTGGACACATTCACTCTTTTTCAGTCATTTATTGACCAAATTTAATTCTACTGAAAAATGTCACATGGATTGAGATCCTATAAGAGCAAAGTATTTAAATTCTTTTTCTGTTAGTAAAAATGGAAAAAAAAAGTTCTGTAAGTTTTATTACTTTCTGAAGATGTTCTTCACATGGTATATTTTAATCTCCCATTCACTAGACCAGTGTAATCTCTTCTGTAAATTACATATTCAACTGATTGAAACTCACTGTATTTGAATCATCACAGTTATGGCATTGTTCTGCTGGTACAATTATATTTGTTTGTGAGTAAGGCAAAGTTCCTGTCCAGTGCGTATTAAAAACTTCCTATTTATAGAAAAAAGTTAGAGCCAAGTAAGATTGTTTAATTTTCTTGAGCCAATGAAATTATTTATGAACTGGTCAGCTGTGCACTGCAGCCTGCAAAACAGCTAAATATTCAGATTATTTAGAATCTCTATTATTCACTTCCTGTTCTATTTTTATGTATACACAGAGCACTTCAGCTCAAAAATGCAAATATATGCAGTGCTATTTTACTGTTCTGAAACCTCTGTTTATACATTCTGAGCTAGCTGGAACTTTTTCAAGAACCTTCATTATCTTAGACATTTTGAGAATATTTTGAAAGCTTGAATAAATTGCCTAACCACCAAATGCCTAGGGCAGCTAGGCAGTGTCTGAAGACTTAGTGAATCGAGTGACTCCTAAATTAGACATTTGCATGGTTATTTTTAATTAATCACCATATAAAATGTAATTAGCATGCACCACTTACCATTTGAATAGCAGTTGGCAATTTTTTTTTTATTTTGTAAATTCTTCTTGCAACACACAGTTCAGAAGGAAAGAGGGAATCCCAGAGGCTGATGTCAGGAGTAATCAGGGGTGATTTAGTTGGCTGCTGCCCAGGATATAACATGTAGTTTATTTTGCTCTTTATTGCTCTGGGATTTTTTTTTTTTTTTTTTTTAATTTCAAAAAAATATCCACAACTGTCCATCCACATCATCTCTCCCTGTTGTCTTGAAACAGTAAAAACTTGATAAAGAATAAGCGTATGACTTGCACAGAACCTCACTTTTGAGTGCTGTGCGGTTACTTTGCAATGCTGACTTGAAAGGCAGCAGGTACAGGGACATAGCGCAGGTACAGGGCCCCCGCTGGCTTCAATGAACATATGTTTGTGCTGGTATGAATGAAAATCCCTGATACTGCTTTAAAGTGGATTGGAGAACACACAAGAAGAGCTGTAAGGCAGGTAGCATCCCTGGAGGAACACCGGGAAGCCAATCTCTTCCTGTCTGGAGGCAGCCAGCTCTGAGCTAGAATTCAAAGGTACAGATCCCTCCTAACAAACAGAGGAGTCTATATCAAAAGCTGCTGAACACCTCCAGCATCTCCAAAGACACCTTCACAGTGCCCAGAGCTAGTGAGGACATTCAGATGCATTTTCAGAGGCCACACAGAGAACAGGACCTGCTTGCTCCATCAAGCCCCTTCCCTGCAATTACACGAAATGGTGGGCAGGTCCTGCAGCATATCAAGCACCCAGGCTCCTTGACACTGGATCCTGATGACAAGTCTCAAAAAGGCACTTCATATTTGTTCTGGAATTAAACTAGTAAACATTTGGAGTAATGCGAACTAAATTCCGACAGACTGTGTTCCCATTCTAACCAACTGTGTAGACATAGGAATAAGGCAATGTTTTACATCTGCAGGACCAGTGTTAAACTTGCCAACGCAGATGGCTGCAACAAAGCAAAGAAAAAAAATGTCATGGGGTTTTGCTTTCTTTCAGCTAAGTATCCAAATCTATTACAGGTGTCTTGGGCACTATTTTTTTTTCCTTTAAGTTTCCAGAAGAATAGCTACAGCAAATGAACTCAGACTAAAAATCTGGATAAGCTGACAGCATCCCCTTGCACCAAGGACATTTTCCCCTGTGAGTCACACAGCAGCATACGGACTGCTTCCTTCATGACATGCATCACCAAACAGGTGCACTGCACTCAAGAGGGTGCTCCTGAATTTTTGTTTGCAATAAAAAAAAAAAAAAGAATTCTGTCATCAGAAAAGATTTGAAAAACTGCCTTATTTGAGGACGAGTTAATTACTGCATTAAATTTGAACATTGGCCAAATTCTAGAAATAAACTTCCAGGCTTTCTAGAAGCTTCTTAAATCCAACTCTTGCTTTTTTTCCCCTCACCCTTCTTACAGTCTCACAGCCTTTCTCTTAAGGAAAAGTGTCTGATTCTGCTGTTCTTCACTGCACCTGAGAAATACAGAACTATTACTCTTTTGGTTTTATGCCACTCCTACCTAAGCTTTAGTCTGATTTAAAATATGCTTTCAACATCTGGAGCATGACTTAGCCAGAAGATAGCCACTTAAGTCAGAATTTATAGCTCTGCAAATCCCTGCTCAGCTACCGCAGAATATTTTAAAACACTTCAAATTGCCATTGGCGCCTTCATGTCTTTATCCTAAGTTTCTCTGGTGCTGAAAGTTTTGCTTCAGTGCATTCCCACAAACACCTCAGTACTGTCAGAGCTGAGCAGACAGGCCATACAATCTCCTACCTAAATCTAATATCATACAAGAAACTGACATATTATTTTCCCTGTGATTCTTATTGCTTAGAAGTGTTCATAGCATGCCTTCAGAGTCAAGCTATGCATAAAATCATACTAGTAGAATCTTAATTCTTCTGAACATTTCAAGGGAAGAATATTACCAACTCTCTATGTAGTAACTCAGTTGTTGGAAAGATCACAGAATCATGGAATGCTTTGGGTTGGTTGGAAGGGACCTTAAAGACCATCCAGTTCCAACCCCCCTGCCATGGGCAGGGACACCTCCCACTAGACCAGGTTGCTCAAAGCCCCATCCAGCCTGGCCTTGAACACTTCCAGGGATGGGGCATCCAGAGCTTCTCTGGGCAACCTCACCACCGATCATGAAAGAAGAGAGAAAAAATAAAAACCATACAACTCTGAAAGAAAAAACAACTTACCTACAGAGTGAAGCACCAGTTTCAAAGGCTATTTGTATATATTCATGAAATATTAACAGGGTAAAATATATAAAATACTATGGACTAGCATGACTTCAGTTGTGAGTAAGCAATCAGCTCCTGTTGCCATTGCAGAAATGCAACTAATAGGGTCCAGTTCCCCCCACCTGCTTTTATTTTCTTTTTAAAGGAGAACTGCCAACATATCTCTTCACATGAGTATTCTGAAGCAGACAAAATTAAAATTTATGTGCCTCTGGTAGGTCATCTATGCTCTGGAGAGTGAATGGATTTTAAATACATCTCTACACTGAACAGTTCCTGTCAGGTTTTGGATTCCACTCAGGAGATCAATCACTTAAAAGCAAGGCACTACCAGTATTTTGCACAGTGGCACATAAGTCTCTTCTCTGAATTAGCCTTAGATGTTTACAAATACTTTGTTACACTCACAACCATACAAATTAAAAATGAAACCCCTCTATAACAATACCTACCTAAATCAAATAGAATAAAACACTAGTCTATCCCTGAAATACCCTTGCTGCTAATCACCCTGTAGCAGGATTTTTGTTAGGAGACCCACCTATGCAAAGCAGCATGCTCCAAGAGAGAGAGAATGACAAATTCCTCATCCAAAGGTTGCTGTCAGCAAATGTTCCCTCTGATGCTGTACCCTTCCAGCAGGTGACTGTTTCAGACTAATCTTTCCCTCCTCCCTTTTCTTTCCAGTGGGGCATGCTTTCCTTTTTTTTTTTTTTTTTTTCTAGCAAACTCTCCTCATCTTTTCCCAAGCTGAGCATTAGAAAGTACAGCACAGATAATATTCTAATGAAAATGTCATTTTTTACTACTTCAGTCGCTGGTAATAAAACTTGTTTCTCTGTTGAGACCTTCTTAACATACTGTTTGTTTTAAACTGCCTATATGCTTGTAAACAGCTTCAGATTGCTGTAAATTGATCCACCTAACATCCTTCTTCCTGGTGTGGATAGTCAGGATAAAGAGAAGGCCGGGTTAATTACAAAGAAGATGTGTTAATTAGTTAATTAACACATCACACTTCTCTGTAGCAGGCAGAAAGGAGGAGAAAGACAACTGGGGGAATTGAGTGAAGAATAGTAGAGATCGGTTTATGCAGCACAGAGAGCAGAGACTAGCTTTGATGAGACACCACAGCTGTGTGTAATGCACACTGTCAAAACCTAAATCTCTAGTAAACTGCATGAAATTAGTTCAGACATTCATCTCCTTCTTGTGAATACAAGGAGTACAAGCCATGCTAAATTTGTCAGGAGTTTGACTAAGTTTATGCAAACCTGAATGAGTCTGGTCCCTTCCTGAACTGTACAGCAGCAGACCTCACTGCACAGATCAAAGGGCTTCTTGAAATCTTCACTGTCTACCTGTTAGGGTGGACAGAAATGTGGGAAACATATTATCCTTAAAGCAGTTAAATTAATCACACCCAGAGAGACAGATGCTATTGCTGGTATCACACAGCTCTAGATTATGCTATTTTTACTTTGATTATGTTTCTGTAAGGACATGTACCTCATGTATCATGAGATTTGTCTCTGAGTACAAAGTCAGTTTGGACCCAATGTACTTGCAACTCATCTTGTACCCAATGATCAGCTGAACCCATACCTGCCAAACAATCCGTGAAGTTCTGCAGTTTCGAACTCACGCTTCCCAAACCAGCCAAGACACCGGGACAGATCTACCCGGTGCCAAAAATGGGATTGACATGGAATTAAGGCTTTTAGGGCTCTTGTTGGAACTGGCCCATGAAGTTTAATTTCACATCTTTCTTTTCCAGGCAAAGAAGACAACAATTTGCAGAACCCTGCTGTATAAAACACAATTCCAAATATTTGCAATCTATCCACCGACTGAATTTATTAATGCCACTTAACCTCTGAAATGCATTGTGCTGTCTGTCACTCATACTGACTGTTGCCAAGAGATACACAATCACTTTCAGGCAGTGTTATGAGGGTCTCAGCTGTCTCACAATGCAAGTTATACTTCTGTGCAGAATCGCTGACCTTTTCTGAAACAGGGAGGGGAAACAGAAGTTGCAGATTAAAATCCCCTCTCTAGCATTGTACTGTGCATGATTTTCATTTCTGGTAATTCATCCACCTTTTCTTGCCAGTCTTCCCTGTAAGTGACTTGAGATTTACCACACTGTTTTTCCCTGTTATGGGAATGACTTGGATAATTTCAAAGCGACAACTTTGTGTCACACCCCTACAGAAAATGTCGCCTATGTTATTGCATCACAGATGGGCATTGTATCATTTTGATAAAGTAGTAGCAGTTTCAGGAATTTTCTTCTTCTCCTGTCTTTCTTTGAGTCTTTATATTTCTGTAATTTTTCAGTTCCTCTAACATCAGCATGTATTACAGGCATTGAAATTCCCAGTTTCCCATATAAATTTCTGTAAGCATTAAAACATGTTTCTCTGCTGTTACCCTATAAATTAGGAACATCAAATTCTATTCAGTATAATTCTACAACTTTGTCTAATCTTTGCTTTGTTACCTACAATCGTTTCCTGTTAGATTGTGATGGTAGAACTGAATGAATAAGATCATGCAATATCTGCAAGCCACTTTATTTCATGCCCACAAAACTACCTTCACAGTTTATTGCTCCTTTCTGAACTTTACTTATGAAACTACTAGGACAGGATTTGGGAGGTCTCAGCACAAGCCTGACCTTGTCAGAATGATGCCTTGCCTGTAAAGTAAATATCTAAAATCTATAAAATATTTCATTTCTATGTGCATTGCCATACTTCTCAAACTTCTGTAGCATATTTTTATAGTTTGTCTCTTCTGTTTCATTTAAAGAAAAATTTTAAGTACATCTAGTGTATCAAAGAAACATTTTTTTTTTAAGTATGATACTCTTCACCTGTGCACATTTTTTTGAAAATATGCAGTAGTTTATGTTTTTCCTTCTGTATTTCCCAAGTTTTAGCTCTGGTGGATTTTTTTTTTCCTCTGTTCTCTTCTTTCACCTTCCTTTAGTGTCTTCATACATCTATTTATATGTCACGCTCACGAATCATTGTTTATCTTCTTTATTTCAGCAAAGTAGTTCCAATGCCTCTGTAAAACTTAACATGGATTTATACAGAGCTCCTTTTCAGATAGCGTACCTTTGAAGATAAACCTATCACATATTCAGTTATCTACTTCACAGCCCTAAAGCAAGGTCATTGTTCTAGACCTACAGACAACTAAAATAAAGTTATTTCTGTTACTAGATTGATGGGGTGTATATTTGTGATCATGATTTAAAAAATATATGTGTTTGAACCATAACTTCCCTACACAGACATATCAAATGATAAACTCAGGAACAGGATTAAGGATTGAATTATCTTTCCTTTGAACTCAATGAGTATCATAATTTTTAAAATGTTGAAAACTTACTTATATATAGTTTTATGTCCAGTCCATTTCTAGTTTTCATGATCATACTTCTTCCAGGCTAAAAGCTACGGTTCATCTTTGAGACTGTTTAGCACTTCCAGTAAAAATTAAATTCACAGGTTATTCATAGATCCATTATTATCTGAGTGCCTACTCAGTGCAAAGGAACAGCAAGCTACTACTTACTGCTTTGGTTTACAGTTTTCAGATTTGCCTACCTATATCACATTGTTTGTTAGCTTAATTTTCAATGTCTTCATTATTGATGATATAGACAACATATGGATTTGGAAGTAAAGCCTCCAAGCTCCATCAGTCGAGTAACACTCAGTTAATTACACTAAATAAAGAACAATTGTTTTATGCAAATTATGCCCCACCCAGGAAAAAAAGAGCATTGCAACTGTATCATGATTTATTAACATTGACAAATATTAATTAAGCTACATGCATGGTAAATAATCATACAGCAAAATACAGTGTATCATTTGTCAATCCAAATGATTATGAACACCAAATATTTCAATAGAAACACAGAAAAAAAAATTAAGAGAAGAAAGCTGAAATGAGATGAGAAGCAGCAGCAGAAAGGAAAGACTAAGGAGGACAGAAAGAGGTCATATGAGAGCAGAAGTAAGTGGAAGCAATCAAGGAATGGCATTTTGTAAAAGATCCCAAGTGAAACAAAATTGGTCCAAGTTGCCATATCTAGCTGACATTCTTTTCTCTGTAATAAGTACTGTACCATTTTTTTTTTTTTTGCTACATTTACTGATTAGTAGAGGCTCAATATTCTTCCAAAGAATAGATGAGCTTCTGAAATGAGATACAGCCTTAATTGTAGGCTTTATGAAGTAGATGGGAATAGCTGAATCCACATCCAGCCTCAGGAGACACATATTAACTAAAGAAAATATGAGAAATAATAACGGAAGTGGAAAACGGTTTGCAAGAAGAGAAAGCAGGTGAAAGAAGCTAGGGAAAACTCATATCAGTGCTGTTCAGTTGAGGGGAAAAATTAAGCTGAAAATCTTTTTTTCAGTGCATTTTAGAATTGACTTTCAAATCAATTCCCTCATTTTGCAAGGAAAACCAATGAAGCACTATCTAGGTTCAAGCCCCCTAATATTTATCCTTTAGCGGTCAAAAGTTTTCCCAATAAAACCAAAGTATGTTAATGGTAAGTGAGAGAGTTTTGGTACCTTGCTATGGGAATGGTTCCAGTACATAAATTAAAAAGAACCTTTCTTCTCCATGTGTCATTTTTATGATACGATTTGTTTTTCTAAATGGGGAGGGACACAGAACTATGAAGGAGATACAGCATAGACTGACCAAAAAAAAACAGACTTTAACAAAGGAAATTGTTCAAAGTATGTCATGTTTCAGCTGCACAGCCATTTCAAAACTTGTTCTAAAAGAGAATTGGCTCTCTCTCTCTTTTCGTATGCTATTAGCTTCACAGACAGCGATCAGAAGCCCAAGGAAAAGATCTTGAGGTGTAAGTATGCACTGACTGGTTCTTGAAACTTTCATAGCACTGTGTATCAGTGCTGCAGGATTTTTATTTTATTTTTTTTAATTATAAATTGTAGTTTCTGTTAACTGGTACTGTCAGTAGTTAAAAGAAATACTTTTGAAGTGATACAATGGGCACAATCCTGCCTTCATTGAACTCAGAGATGGTTCCTCTCCTGTACTGACTCTCTGCCATACAGTGCTCTGAAACATGATAAAACTCAGAAAAAGCTGAGCCATTGACATGCTGTGAAATATGCCCTTTAAGCTGTGATGCCTGAGACTTGTTTGGCCCACATCTCAAGCGTGGCTCAGTTTGGCAAAGCTGGTGATTCCGTGCAGAACATTCCCTTCTGTGCTTCAAACTCAACACTTGCAAATAGGTCTGCTTTTTGACACTTCAGTGATGTTAATGCTTCTATTTTCTCTAGCCTCATTGCACATAGATGACATAATGCATTTCATTCAGGCTTTTACAAATGATCATGCACACACTGAAAGTGAATGCCATGTCCTAGAATTTGAGAGGTTTGCTTAGCTTGTCTCGGTTCATTTGTGATGTACATTTTCTGCAATAAACTGGCATCAGTTGGACCACCAGAAAATAGTGAAAAATAAACTCTTGTGCATGCTTCTGCAGAAAAGCATACTGTCTGATAGTTATTTGAAATCTGGCTTAATAAAAAAAAATCTTTAATGTGACATGTAATCACCAACCTAAGAATAGCAAGAACCCAAGTTAACTCCTGGTGTAATTTGTATTGACTTCTTAACGGTAGATTTTATAGACACTTCCCATTACCATCCAGTGAAACGGTGTAATAATAACTAGTCATCAACTGACATTCCAGTTCTAAGGATATAATTTTGTCATGATAAAACTGAAGGGGAATTACAGAAATGGTCATAAATCAGAGTGTCTATTATCTTGTGTGTTAGGAAAGTGGTACATAAACTCAGATTAAACATAAATATTCTAAGACAGGCACTTTTCACTCAAATATGTATGTTCTTCAAAGGTAGTTTTCATAGTTTTCCCCATTGTATTCCTTATTTGAAAATAAAAAAGAAAAACCAAAAAAAAAAAAAAAAAAGAATATTCAATAAGTATGTTTGAAGACTGATAAAGACAGATCAAGTAAAACTTCCAAAGCCACCAGGGAACTGATAGCTCAAAACCATCATTCACAGCAACACAAATTCTGCATCTAAATCACATAAAACTGTCTGAAAAAAAATACAAATTGATGTATAAATGATAATTATCCTCCTGATAAGATTTGTTAATACACTATTACACTAATCTACTCATATCTAATGCAAAGCAAATCTTTGTGATGAACTATGTTCATACTTTTCAGTATAATAATTGGCTGCATTTGATCTGGAGCCATTCAGGACCTCTATCAGTGCTGTGACTGGCTAATTTATTTTGGGATGGTAGTAATTTAGGAACTGTGAATGTCAGAGTTTCCATTTTTGTTTTGACCGCTCAATGGATTCCAAGTCCAAGATTAAAAAACAACAGCAACAACAATAAAACAAACAAACAAACAAAAACAAACCACAAATATAAATTAATCAAGCTGTTTGTTATTCTCTTTAAAGAGTGTATAAAACATGTTTATTTCCTGGGAATCATATGAAAGGATATATGAAACCAGAAAAAATATGGGTGATTACTTATCTCCCATAGGCTTCCAACAGTATTTTGGAAAACTGGGAAGAACCATTTTCCCAGGACTCTTCATTATCCTACAGTCAGTCATGTTTAATTTTTGAAATTTGTGCTAATTTTAATTCATTCCGTGAATACTGAAATGTATGTTTTCAGAGAATGGAAAAAGCTATTTGGAAGTATTAATGGTTAGTTAGTGAGTTAAGAAAGAGATCATTAAAAATTCAGCTTTTCAGTATGTGGTGTTTTTACCCTGCTGGGCAGCTGAACTCCACCACAACTGCTCTCTCACTCCGTCTCCTAAAGGAAAAGGGGGAGAAAATGTGATGAAAAGGGCTCAAGGGTTGAGACAAGGACAAGGAGATCACCCACCAATTATCATCACGGGCAAAACAGACTCAGCATAGGGAGATTAATATAATCTATTGCCTATCACCAGCAGACTAGAGCAGTGAGAAACTGCAAGCAAACTAAAACACCTTCCCCCTCCCCGCCCTCCTCTACCGAGAGGCGCAGGGGAAGGGGAATGGGGGCTGCGGTCAGTCCCTAATGCTGCGTCTCCACCACTCCTTCACGGTTACTCTCTGCCCCTGCTCCACGTGGGGTCCCTTCCATGGGATGCCGTCCTTCCCGAACTGATCCTGCGTGGGCTGCGCACAGGCTGCAGCTCTTCCAGAACTGCTCCCATATGGGTCC
>VXAA01003985.1:98363-129637 GCA_013399115.1 Anseranas semipalmata
GGCTCTGGCCAGCAGCGGGTCCCTTTTGGAGCCGGCTGGAGCTGGCTCTGATCTGACATGGGGCAGCTCCTGGGCTCTGCTCACAGAGGCCACCCCTGCTACCAAAACCTTGCCACGTAAGCCCAATACAGAGTATTAGCAGAGTTGATTTTTTTTTTTTTTTTTAAATTTGTGCAAAATAGTTGTGGTAACATAAATATCTCTGTGTTTGATATTGTTACATTGTGATACCAGTAAAGGTGTTTATGTAGCCTAGCCTCAGTTCTGGACTAATCCAGAACTGTATTACGTCTGTATTACAGTTTATAACAGTTTTTTTTTTTTACTTTGTAATTGTTACCTTTTCCTCAAGGCGCGCATTGCATCTGTGTGCTCTTGAGCACAACATGAAACACTAGGTTAACACATGATATTTTCCAAAGGCTTCACTAAACTTCACCTTGCAAAACGTAACCTTTGTAACAGGATTTCTGATCCTAGCCTAAGTGATCAGCCTTACTAAGAAGACATGAAAAACTTTGACCTTAGTGATACGGTACCTACACTGTAGGAAATATAGAGGAAAGGGTTGAGTTCAATAACCATCAAGACTATCTACACCGCACAGTTGGTATGTGTAGGGGCTTGTCCCAGGCTGCTGGTTCCCTCGGTACCTCCATTGACAGTGGAGTCACACTTCGAGACTGCTTTCTCACAGCAAACAGGATACCATAAAGCAGAGATGGAGTTGCTCATGTGCCATCACAAGAAGGAGCTGGGACAGGGCTGAGAGGTGCACCAGCACCATATAGCTCAGAGATTGGGAATGATTTTACTCCTGGTCACAGGTGGCAAACCTGGGCTAGACGTTCCTCCTTTGCTTAAAACTCTTAAACAAGATGCATACATCAGGTTTCAGTGTTAGACAAGAAATTTAGAAAATCACCTGCCTTCCAAAAACCAAGAGCCTTTAGGAGCCTTCCCCTGTTGTACTCTCTTTCTACAAAGATAGTCCTGGATGGAAGGATACACAAGTTTGTAATACACACATATAGCTTTGGTATGATCATGAAAGGAATCCAGCTTTGCTATCAGATTGGAATAGAAATCTGGAGCTGGAGCTTGAGGTTCAGCTCAGGCCCTAAACTGGCATTAGCTTGACCCGGATTTAGGTAAAGAAGGGTTGCCTTTGCTGAGGTCTTCTTAGTGTATGCATGTAAAAGAAATAAAGACTCAATCCTGTACAAGACATATTGACTAGGAGTATTACAGTAGATGATGAAAGAAGGCAGATGGAAAGGAGTTGATTTGGTTGTGAATGCTCCCAGTAGCTGCTTCTGAATTTCCTCCAAGCATTGCAAATTCTCCTGTATCCTTGCTTGAACTTAACATTGTCTCTGCCTGAATAGATTTACCGACATCTGCAGTTTCTTCCATTTCCAATGTTCCTGCAGTTTGTGGCAACAAAAGCCCTGACAGCTTCTAGGAGACAGTCCTAGGGAACCAGTCTGCTTACTGCAAAGGTTTTTTCTATTAGAGACTTTTCTTCTATTTTGCTGATCGTTTTTTTTTTTTTTTTGTTGTTTTTTTTTTTTTTTTTTTTTTTTTTTTTTTTCCCGGATAGGATAGATGATTTGGGGATTGCTTTTGGAGATGGTAATTTCAGCAGATATATTCTTACAATCTGCTTGAACTCTGACTCAGTTATAGTCAACTGTGATTTCAATAGCTGAACTGATACTAAACTGATGTTTGTAATATTGTGTGAATATCTAACAGGGAAACCTGTTAACTTTTTTGTTGGTGGTGGTTGGGTGGGTTTTTGTTGTTGTTGTTTGTTTGTTTTAACCTGCATGACATTTCACTGCATTTCTTTTTTTTTTTTTGTCAGAAGTAGATACATTTCAGCTTAGTGAGAGCACTGGTCTTAGGTCCCCCACAGAATTGCTGGGAGAATTGCTTAACTTTGACGTAATTAATACTTCATTGAAAAGTTGTGATTTTTCAAACGGAATACCTGTGGTATACTGCATGAAGTTTTGGACTCCTGAATATTGTACAGAGACTGACTGACAACAGGATGATGTCTAAGTTAGTTTTCCTAGCATCCTAGAAGTAGGCTAAAGACTACTGTTTGAAAATCACTATGTAAGACATTTCCCAATTTGATTCAATAAATAGAGTAGAATGTCATGTTAAAGGGACAAATGGTAGTGTGCAAGGCAGAATTTTATGGTCTTCCATTATTTTCAAATCTCCTAGAATAGTGATGAAAATGATTTTTCTATAAGAATTCAAGTATAACATAGAAACAAGAGACTTCACATTTTGATACAAAGGCACAAATAACCAGGATGAACACCATTATATAAATAAATGTTTTACTGTATTACTTACAATATTATATAACCTGCACTTGAACACAATTTTCTATTACTGGACATATGGACTGGAAAAATAGTTATTGTAGGATGTCTCCCTTAATTGCTCTTTATCTCATTATTTGATGTCTATAAACCAAAAATTGCTTGGCAAGATATCTCTGAAAATAACACAAAAATGAATGAAGAATATAAAGAAAGTCTGATTTTTATTTCTTGAGGCCTATTATGTGCTTTTTCATGAATGAGGAAGGATTTGTGAGGAAAAAACGTTTGAGAAGAAAATGTAACTATTTGAGAAAAAAGTGCTCCCAATTCTAGAGAGTATTTGCTGTCTCATTTTTATAATCTATTTAATGTAAGCACAAAGATGTTTTTCCCCCCCCCCCCCCCCAAAAGCTTTCATCAAGTATTACAGTATACAGAACTACAAGTATGTACATGTTTTGGAATAAAATTACCAGATAAAGATAGTATTAAGGCAGCTTTAATAGAAGTCTCATTTTTAATTGTTATCAGAGTAAAAATGAACAATTTCAGCATTTTGCCTTCATGACCCAGTAAATGATTATCCAAATTCAGTCTTCAGCTATAAAAATTGAAGAATGTTAATTGCACAGACCTGATTTTATATGAATACCTCATCTATTTTCTTTGAAAATCCTTCACTATCCTCTTAAAATAACATTTGTTTCAAAGTAATCTTAAAATATAGAGACAGTCCTTATTTTCAAAGTAAAATTAATAACTTCAAAGTGTTGTTAACCTGTAACACCCATAGCAAGGGCCATAGTTGGAAAGACTGCAAGAAGGACCAACAACAATTACATAATCATCAGAAGCAGCTTAGTGAGAAATCACAAAACTTTTTCATTGTACATATTCACATAAAGACTATCATTTTATACATATTTGTTATTTGAATTACTCATAAGAATGATCCAAACATGCTGAAGATAGTCGAAAGCTTTCTACTGGTGTCATTTTTGGATAAATACATGTATGCCTGAATATTAAGTTTATAGTTTACCTGAGCTATTATTCCAGAAAAGCAGAACTTGATTTTGGCACTGGTGCTAATTACTTTCTGTAGCTATTCCTCAGCATATCGTCTTATGATCAAGGTTACTGTCACTACACAAAGGAGAGAAAAAGAGAAATTTGAGAGATGAGGGTGACCATATGAGTTATTCACATCTCCTATCCTAGAAATAATGTTTCCCAACACCTGAAAAGATACAAATGCTGTACTATAGATGAATCTTAAATTTATACTCTGGGCTCTTCAATTCAGAATATTTTAGTGGACAATAAATTTCAAATTTTTGAGCTGGCAAGTGAAAGAAGATGGATGACTACAGCTACAAATAAGGGATTTTGGCTGTTTAAAAGTTAAAAAATCTAGACAGTTTTTCACAACAATGAAGAAATAAAGAAAATGAAAGAGAAACCATTTGCTTTTTCAGGGCTAGGATTATAGAAAGTTGGAAAGAAAGTAAAAATAAGAAAAAAAAACACAACAATATATTGTCACTGTTGTTCTGAGCCATCTTCTGCATGTTAGAAACAACATTCAGCTTAGCCAGACACCATCAAAAAAGTATCAAGCCCAAAGATCTTAAACCTGAGATACTTTTGTTAATTGCACTGGGTTGCTTACACTGGACTTCTTTACATTTTGAGCCTTTCCCTTAGCAGCATCTGATACCAAGGGAAAATGCCAGTTGCCCATGCAGTCTTCCCTCAGGAATTCTAAACATATTTCATAATAAGAATTTCAGAATTTTGAATTTAGGAAAGTTACTGAGGAAATCTTCCTAGTTTTGATTTGATGTGGGCCCTCGCAATAATGGAAATATCTGCTAGAATGCTCACAGGTTCCTAAACTGAAGGTCCACCCTGAAATATGACTGCAGGAAAGCACCTGCACCATAAGAACACCTGGACAGTGTCCAGGTGCATTATAAGAAGGGACCAGTATTAATTCCAATTGTATTCTAAACATGGTAGACACTATAAGTATGCTGTAAATTCCAGATAACTGCTGATGGTTCTCATTTAGGAAACATCTGAAAAGCACCTTGCCACAGAAATTAAGCTATCTGTTTGTTTTTCAAAAGGACAGCACCTATCGAGCACATTGAATTTGCCATGGTAATAAGAAATGAACAAATTTCATTGATACAGTATGTGGTTTTTAAGTTACATTGTCCATCAAGTACCATGTTTAGCCTTCTGAATGTATTTATGAGATTATGGTTTTAAAACAGGTCCCGCCTAACTTGGTGTCATCTGCAGACGTACTGAGGGTGCACTCAATCCTCTCATCCAGATCATTAATAACAATGTTAAACAAAACTGGCCCCAGTAGCAAGCCCTGGGGAACACAACTGGTCAACAGCCACCAACTGGATTGAACTCCATTCACTATGACTCTTTGAGCCTGGAAGATACTTTGCCTTAATGTAACACTACCCAATCACAGAAATAGCATGAGGCCATTCCGTCACTACTGGCCAATAAAAGGCAATGCACAGAGTAAATTTTCAGACATATCCAAGATCTCCTGTGTGCTCACCACATCCTGGCCATATTCGATTTATCTGTATTTTTCAAGACCCATATAACGTAAAAAAAACAATATGCTTATTTCAACGTCACTCTGAAAAAAAAGAGTTTGAAATTATGTAAGTAAATATATAGTATCAAGATGAACTCTAAAGAAATTAAAGATCAGGGTGTGATCTATGGAGAGTTACAGACTCGCTGTTTCATTCCAGAATTCCTCCTCTATCTTACAATGATCACAAATGGCTGCGAAGGAGCTGCTGATAAAAGATATTTGTGGTAACACTGCTACTCACATGATGGATTACTGAGGCTTGGAAATTGACAGTGACTCATGAATTTGTGTTGTAAAAAGGAACAGCCATATATTTTTACACACTGGAATTGAAGTTTTGAACCTAAACTACAAGATACTCTTAACTAAGTCATCAGCCCACATTCCATGAATCCTCTGTGACAAAACAAAAGCAACTAACACCTCTTCACAAAGACCTAAGCTAAGCAAACCACACGCAGCTGTTCTCTGGGTAGAAACCATTTGGGCAAGTGATTCCATTGCCTTTCTAATCTCTAGTGTTACACAGCAAAGAATGTACTAGGAATTTGGTTTTCAGCACTCAAATATTTGGCTGCATGTGGTCTTTTGAACACTGCAATGTAACAAAACTTATCTGAATGAATCTTAGGTTATTATTGCAGCAAATGACCCTATGTCAGGTCAGTGCAAATAAGAAAAAGCTTGGCTGGTCTTAACCTAGAAAACTATAAAATATGTCAAATGGATGTCTCTCAAGTGTGTTATAAAAATGCATCTTCACTGCCTCTAGCAGTATTGTATCTGACCTCAGAGCATTAGAGAAGAGAGACCATATTGAATGCTTTCATTTCCACATAAAATGCTGATCGTGATAGTTCAGACATGCCAGATGGCAGTAGTAGTGATAAATGGTGTTGATGCCTCAGGAGAAATGAGCTAGTAAAGTTATATTATGTTCAGTTGGGATTTTAAACATGTAATATAGTTAAAACTGTTATTCTCCTGAAAAATCATACACCTCATATTTCAGTGGTATGTCATATATGGGAGAAAAATTCCCGCCATCATATGCTAGTATGAAAAGTAGATTTTCCATGTCACAACTGAACAACCCTACGCACAGTATATATATTTATATATAATATACAGGGAATAATAAGATGGTGTGAGATTATGTAAGATTTACCTTACATTTTTAATGGGTCCTTTCTTCCTTTCCGAAATTACTTAGGATTTCTGACTTAAAGGGCAACAAATAAAATAGGAGGCACAAAGCCATCTTTAATTCCGTGTTTGATCTGCTAGCAGTTTCACTATGACTAAAAGATTTTTTAAGAAATGTTACTGATCTAGACACAATTTATTTGTTCTCCAAAGAGGCAGTACTATGGGATTTTCCCTTTCAGTGTCTGACGTTTATAGAGGTTTTTATGCTCTGTACCTTGTGAGCAGAAGTCAGTTTGTTCCCACAAAACCTTAGGACTCCAAAGGTTGGAGCTAAGTTGCACAAATATCCTGTTCTCCAGTTGTATTTCTAGGATTTAGATCCCTTTACCAGTGAAATGTCTGCACTTTTTAATTTATTTATTTATTTTCTACTAGATTATCTTCCACCAGTGGCATTCTCTTGATCTTCCAATGTACAAGGACACTCCAGAGAATAGATTGGGAAGTCAGAAACTGTATAGTGTTATGAGCATTATTTTTCAGTTTTTCATTTTAGGATAATGGTCAGAATCCTCTTTCCCTGAAATCAGCTTCTCCTTTTGTTCGCATATAGAGCTACTGTTACTTTTTTGTGTCTGGGTTGAGGCTGTGCATGTTACACATTTGTTCTTAAAGAGAGAGGTGCAGCGCTCATAAGGGAAGCTTTTATATCTAGGTCAATGTGGTCCAATTGCACCTTACCAGAAATTAAAAAGCATTGTTGATGGTAAGGAGACATTACACCCAGCAAATATAGTGTTAATAATGCCATAAATACTTGCTATACATATTAAAGAAGAAAGAAAATAAGTGATGTTATATTCTGCATTGTCTGTAAATCCACAAAGAACAGAGATGTAACAGGAACCCTGATTTGTCATTACTTTGTGTATATTGCTCAGACTCTTTGTCCTGTGGAACTTGGATTTAATTTCCTTTGTCTAACTTTTCTTATTTAATTTTATTAATTAGAAGGCAGCCAAATTTAGAAGAGAAATATTACAAAGGTCTATAAGAAGCAAGACAGTAGAAAAGTCTATCATGCAAAGATTAATTTGCCCAATTTCAAAATGTATATTGCAATATTTTATAGCTGACAGGTGATCATGGGCAGATGGTCATTACAATTTATCACAGCAGGAAGCTGTTGAAAATGACAATATGGGCAGGTATAAAATTCTGTGAAATAGAAGTTATAAAAGACAATTCTGAAACTCCAGCAACTTGTCCTCCTAAAGTTTCAATCACCAAAAGAACATAATCCGAAAGCCAATTATAATTTTAGAAGAGTTAGAAAAAAAAATAGCCTGTTGAGGGGAAAAAAAATAATCTTACGCAGGCAGATTTCATTGTTTCTTCCTCCTACTCATCAAAATTTATGCTTTGCTACAGTGGAATTGTGTAAAAGTTTTTTACCTCACCTTTTTTGTTTTGAAGTTATTGACAGTTATTCCAAGACACAGAGAATGGGTGTCCAATCACAATTTATACCTTTGAAAATCTCTCTCTCTCTCTCCACTTTTGCAACCCTATCATTTATAAACAGCAGCCACATATTATTTTTAAGTGGAAAAGGAATGTTCTTTGGCACTGATCAGCCTTGAGTGAACTTTTATAGCAGACTTATAAATTTCTCTATAGCAAGGTTTATAATGGAATTGCTTGAAGTACTCTGACTCTAGTGTACTAGCTGGTGTACTAGACACTGCTGAATGGATCCTTGTTATAAACTAACAAAGGGGCTTGAAATTTTTCTTCCCTATTGCTGTTAGCACTGCTTGTTGCTTTTACTTTTGAATCACACCACAATTCTAGAAGCAAAGATTCTTAAGTTTGGATATTATGCTGTTTTTCTTTAGGCTTTTCTGGGCTCCATTTGGTCACTGTTATAAGAGTGGGAGTTTAAGATCATAAGCTTTTGGAGGTAGGACTGTATTGACTATAGGATGCAACATCTAGCACAGAGGAACCTTTGATCAGAATGTACTCTACAGGTGCTGTTGTAATAGAAATACAATTAAAGAGAAGTATCCATTTTACACTCTGTGATATGCAGAATGAGCAAGGGTATAGATCTTCCAGGGCTGCTTTTCCTTGCCTTTCAAAAGTGATGAGATCTGTCCTTCTAAAGGGGCAATATTCACAGGAGCCTAGCGGAAAAGCTATTTCTGTCAGGAGCAGCTTAACAGCATACTGAATGGAGGGGGAAAAAGTAGAAAAAACATTCTAACCTTTGCTTTAGTTTATTGGCAGAATTTCTAAACGATCCTCAAGATCTGCCACTTTGAAGTTAAACCAACAATTTAGGCAGGCAATACTTAGCCAACAAATATGTAATAAGCAAATACTCTTTTTAACAATTGGTTTATACCTTAACATTCCCACAAAATACATATAATCAGTACAGAGGCCTTTCCAATCCTCACTGAAATCAAAATGAGATAAACCAAGCTGTAACTATTGGCCATATTACAAAGCATTTGCTTAAGTTCAAGAATATCTTAATCTCTGTCTCTGGCTAGGAAGAAGACTAGTCTTGCAGCAAAGCACAGATCATTATGCAAAAACCTACCGTCTAATTGTATTCAGCTGAGCTTTCAAATTAGCCTGATAAAGCAGACTGTTGCATGTTTTGTCTGCAGGAGTACAAAACATAACCTTTTCAATGTTAAAAAACTTGCTTCAAGAGCTTACAATTTTCATTTTAGAAGTATTACTAACATACATACACCTTAAATCAACCCTTTTTTTAAATGCATATATTGGCATTTCTTTGCATTTTGACCCAGGTTTCTGCCAGTGAGTACTGCTGAGATTCACACTAACCAGCACCTCTGACACATAAAACACATGAGAGAAAGGACAGAAATTCATGTGGATCCCTGTGGAAATATTCAGCCAGGTAAGGGAAGTTGGGCTGAAGTTGGAAAGAGAAGCGAGTCTGAACTCCAAAACACAGTCACAGCGATTTTAAACTCCTGTTACTTGAATATTTTCACTGAACACTTCTAAAAGGAGAATTTAGTTCCTAGAACTGTGCATGTCATCATGATGTTTTATACGAACTGGGTGAAATTTATTTGAGTACAGATCTAGAGAAACATCTCTAATACCTTATAATAAATACCCTACTGAAAAAATAAATGAAATCCCTACATAACTTTTCATTGCAAGGTGAACAATTCTGGTTTCTGCTGAAGCCAATGGCAAATCATTTTTTTATTTCAATGAAGCAAGTATCTCACCACTGAGATAGAATAAAGAGTGGTTTCACAAAGCCCTTAAGCAAGGATTAAGTAAATTCAGAGTCCTTTACCATCTTTACACAATGGATGGATTTAGTCTTTTTTCCTCCTTTTTCTGAAAACCCCATATTTCATGCACCAGAATGACATATATTAGGAGTATAAATATTTTTAAAAGTTCTATTTGCTGAACAAGCTCGAAATGCATCTTTTCTCATCTTTTTCTTTCCTTATTGTACAGAGCAAAGGAAACTTATAAAAAACATTTTAACTGTTGTTGAAATTTACTATAGTAAAAATATCTTTAAAACAACTTTTTGTTACTCATTGTCTCATTTATATCCTCACAAAGTGTAATTATAAATATGCAATGAAACATAAAATGCCACATGAAAATAAGCAAGAAAAATTGATTTTGTGTATTTTTTGATCTCTCTCACCCACCAGTGTTCTGGTTCCACAAAACATAAAAAGAAGAACATTTTCGACTTTATTCATCTAATTATAATGTATTGCAAAAGCATAATTACTATTCAGAAACATCCAATTTTGTCTACATGATATTAAATGTTACTTATAACAATATAGCCATGTAGCCGTGTAGGAGGTCTTGGCTTATTCATACGTTATGAATAATAGGTTTTTGAAATTATTACCTAGGAATATGGTCATGCTATGCAGGCATTGAAAAGCACAGATATTTAGTCCAGAGGCAGAATATACCTGGATGCATATTCATGAACTTAAATAAAATGCACTTAAAATTAGATTCTATTGCTCTCTTAATACTATATGCTCATATTTGAAGTACTTCTGAGAACAACATCAAACAGTACCGACTAAGATGATTAAGTAGTTTTTTATGTCCAGAATGTTCATGCATGACTGTCACATCCATATGTATAAGTTCAATACATTTCCTCCTGTTATTTTCATACATTATTGAACTGAACAAAATTCAATAAAATGCAGACTCCATAGTTCACTTGTCAACATCAATTCCACTTTGCACAGGCTTCTTCAGCTATTTCACCTGAACGTAGTCCTTTTTGCATTTCTTGAGTCAACTTATAGCATATTAGTTTACATGAATAGGCCAAAAATTTTAAACATGATAAACTTGAGATCCATGTGTTTGCAAATTTGGTGTCTATTGCTCACAAGACCTAATGACCTGAATTCATTCCTGTTGCATTTGTACTTTCCCATCTGTTCAGTGCAGCACTGTGCAGTACTTTCCTCTCTGCCTCTCCAGCCCCCATGAGAAAGCAATTTTCTGGTGTTACTGTCTTAAATAAGGAAGGAAAATGAGGGGTCATGGAGTTAAGATTAAGCAGGCTAATGAATATACTGCATAGCACAGAATCCCCCCCCAAAGTCACATGCCTGTTCTCTTAGAAGACACATGGTGGCCCCAAGCTAAATCATCTTTCTTAGTGCAGTATTACTAACAGTAAGCTACCATGACTGAAACATGGAAAAAGCATCAATGACTCGAGCTGTTTAAACACGCATTTCCAAAGATCTGTTTTTGTGTCACTGAAGAACTTTGCTGTTTGATTTAAAAAATGCCAAGAAACAAATTCTAGGTACCAGGAGGAGTTTTACCATGTAGTCACATTATAAAATGACAGTGTTTACGTATGATCACTTTGGGAGTTCAGAGAAGGCTACCAACTTTTTGGTCCCACACAGTATTGCATGCTCATCAGTCTTTCATTTGAAGATATAGTATATTGCAAAATTACTTGGAGATGTGAAGAAACAAGCAGGGGATACTTCTTTTTTACCCCTATATCCTACAACCTTATACATTTTGAAAAAATAAACAAACAAAAAACCAAAACTCCCCCCAAACACCACAAACTGCAAGTCGCTATGGGTAACTAGTATTTTCTTTTCAACTGAGTGTATAACACTGTACATTTTAGTTTGAAATGGAAAAAACACAGTCTGCAGGGCTATTTTTTTTCTTGGGGGGAGGGAGAGCTTTACTTGTTAGGTAGCTGGTTTTCTCCCACTGCCTTTTGTGCAGGACAGATAGACCTGCTTTGATTGCTTGGAGGTTTAATGTTTCCAGCCCTGCAAGGAGAAACGTGATTGTGACTCCCACCGCAGGTATTTAAATGCCCAATCGAACCATTCAACAATAGATGTAATTAAGCAGGCTCTAATTTTACTTATGTGATTCAACATAAAGAGAGCAGCTCCATTACTTAAGTGTTTACGTCATTCCTTGGAGAAATGACCTTAATTTACTGTAATTTCCAGTTGGAAGATTACCAAATTGGTTTTGAACTTAAGTAGCCCTGTGGGTGCACAGTCATTTACTGCCAGATTACATGAAGTACACTGATTACTTCCAATTATAAAAGACTTATTTTTCTTAATAAGTAAGTTTACCTTTATTACTAAATATATACTACTGTTAAACTTTTCTAGCTATTAGAATCATCTTGCATTCAGGCAGTTACCTTTCATCACATAGCTAATCAAATTATCTTTACAGATGGATATAAAAGTTACACAGTGTGTACATAAAGGCATCATTTTGTGTATCACATGAACTTACACAAAAGACAAATAAGGGTTTGGGAGACTAAGCTGAAGTCCACACAGGACAACTAGGTTTACACAACTATTCTTAAGAGAAATTTTGCAAAATGTTTAATGGCAATATGTTAACAAAAATTTTGAGTTTTAAGTTTAAATTTTAAAACACATGTGACCATACCGAGCACAACTGACACTCCCAACCATCAGCCACTTTGTTTTCCCGTTCAAATTTTCATTTAAATTTTCCAACTTTAGTAGAACCTCCTGGTTACAGACAGCTATTGTATCAAGACAAGCTACTATACACAACAAAAAAGCCCCCCCAAAAATAATAAAATCACAGCGAACAAGCTACAGTGGTTCAAAATAAGTGCTGTAGTATAGACTGAAGCCAGTGGATAGTTTCACAAAATACAAAAATGAAAAACAACAACAAAAATATTAATGGAGAATGCCATTGAGGTAGGTACTCAAGAAATAGCTTAGTTCAATCACTTTTTAAGGCAGTAATCACTAATCATAAGTCTTAGGAACACCCTTATGATGCCAAATTTGACAGTTTTATCATGGCAGTTAATGTCACATATAAAGCCTCATGAAAAAGAAAAAGATGGAGGGGGGGGAGAGAGGTAATCTTATTCTCTTACATTACCTTGCCTTCCCACTTCTCAGGAAAGCTTTACAGGTGATCACCCTTCTTTTGCTGGAAGACGACTGGGCTAGGCACAATTGAGACCTGATGAAAAACTTACCATTTTCACCTGCATTTCCCTGTGAAAGAACTTTCACTGCCAACAAATATCTGGATTCAGGACTTTCAGACTGCACCTGCTCAATCCATCCTACAGAGAATGTCCAGTAAATGGTTTTTAGGAGCACCTGTTAAAACACAATATTGGTCAGGTCCCCCAGGAAAAGTTTGTACCAGAGAGAGCCCCAAAACAATTAAGAATTCTGTACTGGGTACATGTGCATATAGGGAAGGAGACTTTTCCCACAGGAATTTTAATTGGATGCTTTTGCTTTTTTCCTTTGTTTCCATTTCTTCATTAAAATATGGACTTGCTGATGTCTCACATATTTTTCATAATGAACAGGGTTAGGAAATTAGAAATCCAGAGACTATGCCTGGGAAAGGATCTTTAACACTTAGATATGATTCCTGCTCAAATTGGAGCATTTGTCATGCCTTTTGTGGTGGTATCAAAATCTGCACACAAAACAACAAAATCTCAGTCAGGAATAAGTGCAGCACACTCCTACTGAACTAAACACGGTTCAAAACCAGATTAAACTTTCCCCATCGTCTGAACACCTATTACGTTTCTTGTCACTTCTCTGTGTTTTTATATTAAATACCTACAAGAAATTCATATTTGTCACAGATAATCACATCCTTATCCATCACTGGAGCAAACTGAAACCAATATAACCCCAGATTAAAGCAGTATAGTTTCTTTCTGTGTATATACACAAGGGAAGGATTAAATATTCCTTTTAGGATTGTTTCTGTTTTCCACTGATAATGTGATTTATTCATTTTTTACCCTATTACAAGTATCTGCACTGAAAGAGTTATTTTCCTTTCTGAAAATAAAAAAAAGTCTGATATCTAAGTAACACTTTACTGGTTTATTATTTCAAAAATATTACAGTATTTAATTTTTTTTTAACCAAAATCAAATACAGTCTAATACATTGATTATTAGCTACTAATCTGGATCTAAAATGTGCTAAATACTTGTATGAAAACTCCAGGATCTCCACTGTTCCCTCTCCATCTGTAAAGTTCATCTTCCTTTGTTAATACTGAAACCATGACTTTTTCTTTCCTATTCTCAGAATATCAAATACATATGAGGTGTTGCTGATGATGGGGCTCAACATAAAAGTCTGAGGTACTGCAGTGAGGTGGAGCTGTGCTGACTAAGTACCATAAATTCATAGAATCATAGAATGGTTTGGGTTGGAAGGAACCTTAAAGATCATCCAATTCCAACCCCCCTGCCATGGGCAGGGACACCTCCCACTAGAGCCCTGTCCAACCTGGCCTTGAACACTTCCAGGGATGGGGCATCCACAGCTTCTCTGGACAACCTGTTCCAGTGCCTCACCACCCTCATAGTAAAGAATTTCTTCCTAATATCTAATCTAAATCTACCCCTTTTTTAGTTTTAAGCCATTACCCCTTGTCCTGTCACTACACTCCCTGACAAAGAGTCCCTCCCCAGCTTTCCTGTAGGCCTCCTTTAGGTACTGGAAGGCCACTACAAGGTCTGCCTGGAGCCTTCTCTTCTCTGGGCTGGACAACCCAAATTCGGATGCGTTAAAAAGACTCTGAAAAGATACATGACGGTAAAGACTCAGGAACAAAAGGCAAAGCAGACACAGGTTAGGAAGAATCACAGAAGGAAGCTTAGACACTGTGCTACTCATTATGAGTTCTCTGAGCACAGAGCCAGGTCATTTGGGATGAAAAGCTTACATAAAGGACTGAAAACATCTTTTGTGTCCCTAGCCATGCACTGAACTGGTCAAGCTCTGGAGCTACTTTTTCCCCAAGAGATGCATGATCTTGGATTCTCCTCTGGGCACGTCCATGAGAGCACACATGTCACTCATTGCATTTTCAGGGGAAAATGGTTACAAAACTCCCAGAAACATTTTCTGAGACTGTGTATTATAACAATTTTTTTTCCTGATACAAAGTAACAGAAAAAAGCAGAAGCTCTAGTTCATCAAAACCAACTCTTCTGACTTCCTGTAGATGAATATGCTTCACTCCAACCTTTGGCAGCTGATAACCAAATGTTACTTGGTTTTCAAATTAACTCTGCTTGACTGTCTATATACCAGTCTGCTAAAAAGCATCCTCTAAGGAAATAAAATGACGAATAATGACTACTTCAACTTCATGTAACAAATCATCATTCCCCAAAACAGGTCTTTATTAGAGGGCATTTTTAGATGTACACATCTGCCAGCATCCACTCTTCTGAGGAAGGCAATATGAGATAATTATCAGTGTACCTGTGCTGATTCTCATTCTTACTGGTGATATTTTAAACAAGAGCTTAATCAGTGCATTTGTACACAGCAGTCAGCATGGAAGTGTTACCATGAAATTGATAGCGTACCCTTTTCAGTAAACCTACTGGTATAATAGTGAATCATTTGAATTTTAGTAGCTGGCAGTTCAAATGCTCCTGTCATGACAGTTTAAACCACTTGGTATAATTATTTTCTGTGTTAATCTCTGGGTTCAAATCAGCAATTATGAGATCAGTTTTAACAATACAGGACCCAGAGCCTGAGTTCAATACTGTGGGATTGTTCATACTACATGGAATTTCCTAGGATCCTGTCTGAACTAGGGACGGAAGAGAGTATGTGACATGTGCAAGAGGATTTCAGAAGGGTTTGCACACCAGGCATATCATGCCCTCAGGCATCTTAGCACACAGGGCTCAGTAAGTAGGTAGAATCATCCTTCATAGCTCAAATTTTAATGCAACATATTGTGAGATAATCCAGTCTTACCTGAAAGGAAATGAAAAAAAAAAATACATTTCCCTCTGCACTACCTGAATATTTCAAATGAAAGAGTGTCTGAGACAACTAGATAGCAAGCCAAGGGAAAGGAAGCCTTTTTGAAGCTTTTCTTTCCACAGAGTGAAAATAGAGAGAGAGAGAGAGAGAGAGAGAGAGAGAGAGAGAGAGAGAGAGAGACTTCTGTGTGTGTTGTGTACAGAGCTGAAAAGGAAGAGCAAGAAGCCAGAAGCTGTTTGGAAGACTTTTCTCAGACACTCTGGGGAAAACTTCAAAAAATCTTGCAGAAAAAAAGGGCTTACATTTTTACTAAAAACAACAACAACAACAAAAAACACAAACCCAAGCAAAACCCTCCCTAGCACCTGAAGTTTAACAGGACAGTATAAACACTATATGACTCCTGAAATATTGAAGAAAGTTTTTATTTAAAGGTGAAATTGACAGGAGGCAAACTGAAAGCTTGAGAGGAAAAGGATATTCTAGACTGAGCCCAGGCAAGAAATAAATTCTCTGAAAGAAATGAACCCAGGGAAGAAATGCATAAGAATGCAGAGCTGAGCTGTGCTATATCAACCAGGAAATTGTATCAGCCAAACTGATTAATTTAACCAGTGCTGTAAGAAACACCCCGCAAACTCCTAATTCCTCATGTTCTCTTCAAGCCAGCTGTGGGTGCAAAGACATACAGTCTCAACACTAATCCCAAGGCATCCTTTAACCTGTTGCTATTAGCCCTCTAGATAGAGGCCATTTGTATACATAACTTCCATTCTGCCAGAAAGGATAGTCACAATCTAGCCTAAAATATTCCTTGTCCATACTGAAAGGCTTTGATGAATGTTTGCAAATGTTTCAAGCCCTATTTTGTTGTAAGATTAAATGCCTCTTATTTGGCTGCTTACTGTTTGCGAAAGTCACATTGCTCATACTTAGCAAAATTATTCCTGTCAAGTCCAAGAGCTCCATTTTCTGCTGGACTTGTTTGATCTCATCAGCACCACCTAAGCTGGATTTCTTTGTGTTTTTACACACTCCAAAAACTCATGTTCAAAATTGCTTCCTTATACATAAGCATTCATTAGGATTTCTGAGTTGCTTACAGTTATCGATACATTAGGTATAAAAATATTCACCTATTAAAGAGGCATTTATTAGCACCCTATGCAGTAGTAAACAATGATAAAATTCACCATAACGTAATATCATAAAGGGTCCAGAACACTCTTTGTAAGTGGTGCTCAGGGATTTAAAAAAACTTGTGTCACTGAAAACAACAACACTCCTACTAATCAGTGGGTCTTGGCTTAGGTCTGAAGTTAAGTGCCAATGGAAACACCACTTAACAAGTAAGAAAAGCACAAGAATCAAAATGAAAAAAGGTCTTACAGATAAAACATAACAAGGAAGAAAAAATACAGATTATTTCATTCTACAAGGTTCCCATATGTTCCTGAAAGAGAGATCTCTTAAAGGTATTGTCTGGGTATACTGATAGGCGAAATCAAAAAAAAAATGTAACCACCATTCCTTGAAACAAAAATGTTCAGGAACACCTGTTGTTCCTGTGCTTAGAGACTATTTCTCGTTTCTCATTTATAGAGAGAACTGTCACCACATACTTATTGGAAAAGCCCTTACCTTACTCCTGCTCAAACAAGAGATCAGAGGTAAAGCCATGACCCTTGTCCATGCCCTATTTAATGCTTTGAAGTCTCTTAGTGATCCAGCTTAGAGCAGTGCCTACCTACCACAAATCACTGTGTCCTTCTTTGTGAATGTTGGGCTGCAGTTAGATCACTAATTGGGAAACATTGCCAAGAAGTCTCTGGAGTGGTAATTTTGACTAATAAAGACTTGTTATTGTTCTTGAACCACTGTTTTCATCAATATTCATTCCAGCATGACAGACAGCACATCTTTACCATTGAGGAGACTTCAGGGTTGAATCATGCTTAGAAGTTTGGGATTCACAGTAATTATGGCAGAAATAATTACCTTTTAATAAGAATCTCATGAGAAACAGAATTTGAATCTTTACTTCACCCTTTTGACAAGCTTAAGAGAATTTGGAATCAACATTTCAGTTCAGACCCATCTCTATTTTTGCCAGCAATATACATAAACATATATATTAAAGAAGAACACAATTATAATTAAAATAAGATAAAAATCTCTAAGCCGTTCTGATGATTCTAATGACCAAGATCTATGTATGTTATTGAAAATTGAAAATATAAACAATAACAAAAAAATGTGGACCTAAAGTAGTTTGGAATCCTCTTTAATGTTGCTGGACATACACAAAGTAACTGACCCTATCTCTAAAGTCTCCTTGAGTACTGAATATATGAAACAGGGAAAGGAGATATATTATGACATCTGAATGCACTGCACACACTGTTGAAGTGATCAGAGAACCCTTGGATTGTGGCAAATTACAATACTGTGCTAAAGCAACCCTGAGTCTAATACAAAAGGCTATACCCATTTGCCTTTTAAAAACTTATCTTCTAAACATTTCATTGACCTCACTGTATTTCCTCCATTAGCCTAGTAACAAGCTCTAGTACTGGATGCGTACAAATTGACACAAAACCTTTGGTGCAACTAAATTTCTTACTCAGTTAAAGGTAGTATTTCCCATAAACTACACATCAAAAGTCTCCAAGGATGGATCCTTAGAGCATAAAGTGTGAGATGGGATAATTTGTTATCCTGATGAATTTTGATCATGTAACAAGTTAATTTCCATTTGGTGTAAGAGGCATAAATACTCCAAATAACCTGGAAGAGTTTCAATACCAGAATAGAGCAGAAATATTGCAAGGCCAGTGCCATCCAGAAGAAATAGGTTTCTAGAAGGCAGCATATCTAAAAACTGCTGAAGCAAATGCTACTAAAAGGAATGAAAAGTGTGTGCAGTTTCCTGTATTTCAAATCCTATCGCTTGATTAAGTATTTTATAGGAATATTTAATGTTCTGTATTGTTAGTAGCAGCAGTTTCTAATTATTAATAGAACTTAAATCTATCTCTGGACAGGGAAAACATTATTTTTCTATGAACAAGTTTGCATTTAATTAGTTTATTGCATGTGTTCACTTTACTTTTCTGTATAGTTAATTATGTACTTATTTTTTTCACATCAGCACATTTCACTGCTTATTCATAATAAGTTTGAATAATGTCTTGATTTTGTTCCTTCTCTTTATATGCACATGGTATTAAAAAATAATATTATGGTCATTTCAATTTTTGTTCTAATTTCTGGCACAACTTCAAAATAACAATTTATAAAACACTAAATGAATTACACATCTTGAACTTAGACAAACGATAAGAAGGAAATACAATTATGTATACTAAGTGTCCATTTGCTCACATAAAAAATCCATTACATCATTTGTCACTTCTGGAAATGCCTCTTCCAGAGAAAAAAAAAATTGCCCTTACTGAAGCCAGTGGTAGATTTCAGTGAGTGTAGAATTAGCAATTTCTGTGAGTCAGTTTTCCTCCTCCTGTAGAGAAGTGACGCTGAAGGTCACGTCTGAAGTTTCTTAGCACAGTTGTGTATGCAGTTTGATTCAGTAGGTAAATCCTCTACAAAGATAACAGAATGAGACAGCATTTTGCGTTAATAAATTCAGTGTGAGTTTTTCCAATTCACCTATTAGAAAATGCTACTTCTACTCAAATTCAGAAGTTGTCAGTTCAGTTCAAAGTCAGTGAAAGTTTTGCCCTGGAATCAGAATTCTTATTCTTTGCATTATTATTCCACATATTACAATCAGCACAAAGCAGGCATTTGAAATAATGGCACCAAATTTCGGATAAGAATCTGATGACTTCATGTGCACTACACAGTTGTGATTTGTGTTTCTGCTCTGGCTTCTGTAGCTTCAGTTTTAACCACGTTGACTTTCAATGTCTGGAGATCCTTCAGATGCCTTTGCTTATTCTGTATGTGACAAAAAACAAGGTTCTTAGAGTTTCATCTACAATCTGGATTCAATAGCCTTTGCAGTTCCTTAATTTTCTCAGAAATATAATTATTAATATTAAATAAATTTATAGGGAACTGCCATGTAAGAACTATCATTTATATTTACTTGAATTTATTTTCTTGCTCACACCAAATACAAGATGAACAGAGCATAACCACCAGTTATTCTAAATGCCACATTTACAAAACCTCTTTTGCACACTGCCAGTGAAGCCTGTGGTTAAGTCAGCCTGTTGTACACCAGTGATCAGTTCCTTTTGTCATTCTGAAACACTCTTTCAATGCTGAAAGAAGATAATTTGAATTTGTAAATGGCAAAGTCTCCGTGGTTTGAATAGGCTTAGATCTGCTCTTCCCAGATGTCATCTTTACTGGCTTAGAAAGAGAGTTTTTGTGATTCTGAATCATAAATCACAGTCTTGTTCAAAGTAGACCTACTATTTTGGGGGAGTACAATAACACTTTGACTGACATGGTAATAGACGGTTTTAGACGTTGGCTCCATTGTCCACTATTTAAGATAAGGCAACTCACACTGAGATTTTTTTTTGTTCTCAGCAGATTATAAATAAACCCAGAATGAATATGAATGCTGAAAGGAAGCTGCTTGTAACATTTAGGTCTGAAATGCAGAAGTAAACACATGGAACTTACATTTTAGCAAACCTTTGCTAGAAGTAATTTTATCAGTATTCAAGGCATTTTGAAAAGCAAGAAGTCTGATAGGGAAAACCTCACATTAATATAATCAAACCTTATTTAATTAAGTCATAGAATCATAGCTTCATAGAATCACAGAATCATAGAATCATAGAATGGCCTGGGTTGAAAAGGACCTTAAAGATCATCTAGTTTCAACCCCCATCTTGTCATCTTGTAATACATTAAAAACAAACAAACAAACAAAAACTGTATGCTTAATCTTATTGTAATATAGAGTTTGAATTCTTGTCCTGGTGTGTTACAGAACTTGGACAGAGGAGTAGGCAGATACGTCCAAAAGCACAAGTGAAAGGAAATTTCTTTCCCCTTCCTGAGATATCTTTGGTGGCTGCCATAACCCAATGGACAGGGAAATTATACAATTCTTGTCATGAGTAGTGAGGAGGAGGACCACTGAAGCTTATTAAGATGGTACATTCCTTTGCATGCTGATGTACCAAAAAGAAAACACGTTAGGTGCAGATTTACTGTGGAAGGTGGAGGCAAAGACTGCAGCAGCCTCCTGCTGAGTTCTGCCTGGTATGGAGCATCTTGTGCAGTGGTATGCACACTTGTGCAGTGTGATGTCAACACTTCAGCCCTTCCCCTCCTGCCTGCCCCCCTCCCAATTCCTACCTTTCATATTGGGCACACAGCCTTTGAAAATATCTGGTCTTCCTTTCCTTGGCCAGGATTTCTCCAGCTGCAACCAACGAGCAGTATTTTCCTCCTCTTAGACAAAACCATACTTTGATATCTGAAGAAAATGACAGATAATCTTTAATAAACATGGAAGAGAACTGTGCCTTTGTATTATGTGACTGTCATGCCACTCACAAACAACAGGAAAGATATTCTAAACAAAGATACATTTGACTAAGATTTATCTGAATAGGGTAACTGGCCAATTTGCTATCAGGTTTTCAGAAGAAACATCAATACTTCTGTAACTAATTAATTATTAAAATTTCTTTTAGATCAGATGGGAGATTTTCTCTTATCTGATATTAAGAGTCCTCAGGTTTGTATATTACATGGACAAGGAGGGTGAGATACATATTGTTTTTTTCTTTATTAGCTTTTAAATTCCCTGCTAGATTTGCCAGTGTTCCACTGTCTCTAACACTGACACTAATTTCACTAAATATTATCCCAGTGCAAACCTACACAATAAGCAACTTATTTACAATCACTCACTAATCTCTATTACAGCTGTCAAGTTATCCTGAAATTATAGCAGCATCAAAGACTTTGGCAGAAGTATCCAAATCTGATATTTTAACGCCTAATATATTACATGTATCTCCAGCATGATGAGCCTGCCATGGCATAAATTTTTGATTGCTTAAAAAGAATCTTGACTATTAGTCTTATTCCACTATAGATGATGGAGTGAGCAATTCAAATTCTCTGCTGAATTGTTCCAAGATGTTTGGCCTTCAGCCAGAAATGACAGCAGCTCTTTGATTTGCACATCCCTTTACCTGTCTGCTATAAAAGATACAGTTTTAGAAGCCTTTAAAGTGATCTTTCTTCTGAGCATCCAAGCAGCCATAATAGGGCAGAGGATATCATCACTACACCAGTGAGCAGCTGAAGCTATTACACAGTGTCTTGTGTTTGCCTGTTGAAATATCACATAGTTAATGTGACTTAACTTTTTGTAATAAAGCCATGCTATACATCAGTTAGATGTTGAATGAGCTGAGCAAGGTGGAAAATGTGCACCTTGAGGTCCAAATTCAGAGAGTATAAATTTCATCATACCCTCTCAACATTTCTGATCTTAGCATCCTAGAAGGACTAGGTATATTATTAAAAATCTATACATTTGGATGGAATTTAGATCACATGATTCAAGACAAGAGTATTTAATATTGTAACTGATTCTATTTCCCTTTATTCCCCCATTCTTATTCCTGCAGAAACAAACAAAAAAGGTGCCAATCGTCAGACAATTCTTGAGACTAGAAATCATGACAGAGGGTAAGGAATAACTGGATCAGCTAAGTCAGAAAGGGAAAAATATAAAATATTTACAGAAGTATGATGGCTGAAAATTGTATGTTTATATCTTATTAAAGTTACCCTGCAACACTTGTCTTCAGTCAGCAGTCACACCGAATTGAAGTGCAACACGGGTGTAGTTTATTCACTGTTTGAGTTTATTCACTGTTTTGGAGTTTATTCACTGACTGATCGGTGTTGCCTAAAATTAGCCTTTGCAAAGGCCCCAAAGCTTGTTACAGTGAGCTACTGTGGGAGTTACCACAATGCCCCCAAAATAGAATTATTCCATAATTCAAACATTTAACACATGTTCTGACTGTTTGTGTCATAAACATGAAAGCTGAGACATGCTCATGTAAACATTCTTGCATGCATAACCTTCAGCAAAATGATCAGGAGTAAAATGGTTTGCAAATATGAGGAAGATTGACTGATATGGCAGAAATATTATTCTTGGATTTTCCCCAGTATTTTGAACTTCAGTTTTAGAAATTACTAAATGACGTTAACGTGTTTGGATATGAATGAATAATCTGTAACTGAACAATTTTGAATTTCTTTTAAGTTATATAAAAATAACAGCTGGAGTTTTTGATGATGAATTGATCAAATATATTGGGTACTGTTCTTGTAAGTATACTACTAAATCATAAACCATATACTAATATGAAAAGATTGCTACACTGGAGATTTTTTTGCTATTAAATTGCATTAACATGATGTCAAATAACAACAACAATAATAATAATAATAATAATAAATCTCTTTATGTGTTCCATTTAAGTCCCATCTCAAAGGATGAAGGAAAACATAATTTTAACTCCTAGTCTGAATATTTTATTATGTTTGTTAATTCAAACCACAAGATTTCTTTCAAAAATAACCATTTTTAATTAAGCTCTGGAAGTGCTTTCTGCAGAAGCTAAGTTATATGTTGTAATGTTATGGATATTTATTTTATGGTTCTTGGGTTCCTCTGGGCTATCAATTTATACAAATGAATTGCATTTTTTTTCCAAGTGATCACTGCTAACTGCTGTTCCTGTATGACATAATGATGTGTTTGTAATGATATAATTTCAAAGTTTAACATCTCTTCAAAAATTGTAGTTACATGAAAATATGCAACTGAATGCAAAATGAAAAAAGCAAAATGCAATCTATTTTCTCATCTTCATTTTTAAATTTCTTGTTTGTTAAAAACCAAACAAAACAAACACATAAGATAAAAATAAAATAAGGTAAGTATAATATAATCTTGAACAGTATTTTTCTTTCAAATATAAGGTTTCTTAAAACAAATAAACAAACAAAAAAAAACAAAACAAAAACCAGAAAAATAACCACTTACTTGGCTTGCCATTAGATCCTCAAAGACCTTTCCAACCACAGCCTAGCAAACTTGAAGCTTCTCTCCTTGTAGCCAACAGCTGAAAAGAAAAACAGATACTTTTCTTTGTACTTATTATACTAGCATAATCCAAGAGAGTTATTTACTATTTAAGGTTTGTCACTGTTATACTTGAATGACTGCATACTCTTTAGAGTATGGAATTTTTTATTAGAAGTGAAATTTGGGCAAAATTCAGAAGCCTCCCATTCCCAAAGAACTCTGAATAGATACACTTCTGTGTGATTTACTGATTCGAAACTGATTTTTTAAAAGCTGAGCTGATAAGAATCACAATGAAAAATGACAATATGCAATGTAACATTTTCAGTAAGAATTAAAAAAATGTATACAGACATGGCAATTCTCTTAAAAACAGAAAACTCTAAATATTTATTTTTTCTTAAAAATGCTGGTTTTTGAAAAAAATAATATTTTGCATTGGTAAAAAAAAAAAATTCTGCGTAAATTTTTGACTGACTATAGTCAATTTTTTGAACAGAACCCTTCAAAATGCTCTACCTTGTTGGTGGAAAAACAGAAAAATCACTTATATTTGTCACAAAATTTAAGTTTAAAATATTTTATATCAAAACTAACCACTCATGATTGTTATTGTGCTTTTCTAGCCTCAGTATTTTTTTTTTTTTTTTTAATGAGTCTTTATAATATTCAGAGGTTTCTTACAGATGCCTAGTACAGGTCGGGTAGTTCTACTGATCTGACAGTTAGAAAAAAAAGTCTGCCACGAAAAGAAAATACTAGATAGGCCTATTCTAACATTTGCAAAATTCATTGGGAATTGTGTCAACACATTATTAATAACAGGATCATGTCTTGCTGATGTATACATTTGGATCCAGATATTTAAAAAAAAAAAAAAAAAATGTGGCTGATCTTTTGCCTGATCCACAGAGCCAGGGAGATGAACGCTGATGAACTAAAGGTCTGCTAGTGGCATTGAACACCGAAGTCAGCAGACTGCATCTCACAGACACAAATGCTCCATACTGTTTATACATTTTCTTGTCTGCTCACCTCGACACTACAAAGTACTACTATGAGTGTACAGCAGTATTTCATACTCAAAGAGATTGCTTTATCCAATTAATATAATCTGTTAGTGCTGAGCTTCATGTTCTTGGTTATCACAAGATTCAGAAAACCACTGCCTTTTCATATATGGAATAGACACCACTCGCACCTCACCTGTAAGAAGCTGTGTGTTATGTCAGAATGATAGAAGACTATGTATATATTATTATTTCCAGGCTATGCAGCAGTTGGTAGGGTTTTTACTATTTTTATCTTTTTATGAACCTACCAGCAGCATCAGACAGAAAATACAGACAAATGGTGCTTGCTGCCCAATGTGCAATATTAAATCACAGGCAATGCTTTGGTAGCACCTTCTTTACATGAGATTTCTGAGTCCAAGTACAGGCTCGTTCCAATTGTTTACTAGAAAATTGTGACAGAAATGCTTTACTCTTTCTACTACACCCTCATGCCCCAGATGAGCTAATGCTGCAGTCTTCAGAGAAGTTACCCATTTGCTGGTGAGTCTGCTCTTCTAAACAGTGAAAAAGATGGTCATTTCTTTCAATCAGTCCAGGAAAAATCAAGGTGTGGTGATGGTTAAGACTTTAAAATAAATAATGACAAACATACATACACAATGATGACCGCTTTCCTGAAATGAGCCAATATGTTTTAGATATACGACAAACTAAAATATTATTCAACACATACAATAATAACATAATATATAAATTATCTTTCCTGAAGCATGCAATACATTTCAAAGCATGATAAATTTCAATGAATTGCAATATATCTGTATGCATTCTTTTTTTTCCAGTATGTGACGAAATGCTGTATTTTTTCAACTTTGTTCAGTTTTGTCTAGGTTTCTACCAATAAATTGATTAAGTAAACATCTATCCTGTGAATAAAATAGTGCTACTGTATTCACTGTTCTTTTGTGCTGGAAGACAAATTGTTTTACTTCCATTTCCCCACCCCCAGATCAGCATGCAATACAATATCCAGGTTGTCACTACAAAATCAGTGAAGTATGTTTTAGATAGTTTTCACTGTAATTTCAGATCTACAGATATAATTTTGTTAACCTTTGTGCGGGTTTTGGATGACTAAATTAATTGTATTAGTTAAATATGGACAACATTATTTAAACATGACCTCTCTTCCTGGAAGTTTAAACAAAACTCTATTTGTTTCAACATTAAAGTAAAAAATAACAGCATGTTGTATTTACAATGTAAGACTATCTTTATTTAAGGTTTACAGCATCTATTATAACGAGGCTCTAATCCTGGCTGGAGCTTCTAAATGCTACTAAATAAGAAAAAAAAAAAAAAAAAAGGTATAATGACTATATTAATTTTCTTTTTAGTAATCCATGGACCTAGCAATTCAACCAGAACAACTGGCATTCTTACTTCACTTATCAGCAAAAATTGAATAAGCAGACTGTTATAATGAGATCTCATGATATTAAGACACCATTAAAGTTATGAAAGTTACTGTTATGGATATGTTGTAGAATAAAGCATTTCAAAAACAAATTATGAACTAAACAATTCTCAATAAAATCACAAAATGAAGTGCTTTCTGTGACACATCAATCAAGTAATAATTTTTTTAATTTGAGACTAGGAATCATTCTGCCATAAATGGCACCTTAGGCAAGTTGCAAAGCTCCACAGCTTTTGTCATCTGTTTTTTCTTTCCCACACACTAAGACTTGCCTCTAACTTGGAAGACTTGCTTTCACAACACCAAGGCAAGTTTTCTTCACTTTTCCTGGTGGCATATGAATAGCCAGCATGACTTTATCACACTGCTGCAGCAACCGGGGAACATTGTGGCCTCGGTATATCACCATACAGTCTTTAGTATGATTAACAGGGCTCTCCAGTTGTTTGCTATTTCATCCTAGAGCATAAACATTCCTTTGTGTGCTACAGTAAAAGATCATTTCTCTCAGTCATTTCTGTACTTTATGCTCCTGCTGTTCCTTCTATGTATAATATATAAAGTATAAGTGCTACTTTTCCTGAGTTGCTAAACATACAGATCAAATCACCGGGAGCTTTAATATCAGACATATATCTATGTGTATTTCTATATGGTTTCTCATCAGTGTTTTTCCAAAACCCCTTTGTTTTGCAACAAACGCCTGTTGTTCCTCACATTTTTAGCAGGAACATTTTTGTATACAGAATTCTTTTCTTTCTGTGTTAAAAGGCCCGTTAAAAGGAGTTAGCTGTCTTCAGACAATGAACAGATGGTTTCAGGTCAGCCTGCATTTTTTTTTTTGTCTTCTTCCTAACTGGTCAACAAATGTCAAGCAATGCCCAAATGCCCAGGAGCCTTACAGTTAATGTAACCTAAATATTTCAGCTGGAGTAAACAAGATAGCTTTGGATACTAAACTAATGCTACTTTGCCTATAGTCAAGTTTCTCCACTGTTCCCAAAAGAGACCATATCAAGAACTGTGCTGCCCGCATGACTGCCTCTTCAGTTTTGCCTGGAAATACCTACAAGTTCCAGGATTATGACATTTACATATACAGACAGAAACAGAAAATTAAAAGTGCTGAAAGGGGAAAAGAAGTAACTTGATTAACAATACTTTCTTCCAATGGCCTCAACAACCCTTAACAGTATAATGCCCTCAGGATCTACATTAAAGCCTCATCATTTAGTTGTGACTTCTAATCATGAATTAGACTGAAGGAAAGGCCATGTTTTAACCATATGCCAGGGTAACCGGTATGGTAACATTCTCTGGCAAAAAGCAGTCACAGAAGTGAGGCAGGAAATTTTAGAGGAAAAAAGAAAAAGGAAAAAAATAGGCAGGCTGCTATTTTCTAGAATTTTCATAGTATAATTTCCAGAAATCTCCTCTCTAGCAGAGAAAAAGAATGCATTTGTGACTAAATTTAAGGCTCCAGTCACATGAGAAAAGGAACTTTAAACATTTAAGAGAGATTAGATTATTTTCCCATTTTTAATTGCTCTCTCTTTGGGTTAATCCAGCACTTCAGTAGGTTGCTGGATGTACTGATACTTCCTGATGATGCAAGAATGATTATTGGGTTCAGAAGATTAAAGATCCATCTACCAGTGCTCAGTGACAAGAAAGTTAGTATCTTACTAGACTTTATGCAGGATAAGCTATGGACAGTTGAGTTTTCTATCCCTTAAAAAGACCAAATCCTCCTTCCATCAGAAATTTGCTCTTTTTAATGATGGAAACATTTTGTGTTCCTACTGACCCAGCTATTCCATTATATTCTATTTTACAATTACATTATAAAATTATACTGTGTTATATCTACAAAAAATACATTTCTGAGCATATGTCTATCACATGATTCTTGCTGAACCAGGACTGTAGGGTATGAAATATGGATTTTCTTTAAATTAAACCATTGAACCTCTGGGGTAGGAGTAAAGATTCTTCTCAAAGGAGCCTTGGATATACATGAGCCATGAAAGCTCCAGAGAACCTGACGCCTCTTTTGAAGAGAACCCTGTACTTTAGAAGATAATAGTTACCTTTTGTTCACCCCCAACAGCACAAGTCGATATCATGTCTGGGTATAAGCGTTGCAGTACATATCCTGGGATGCAGCATTACACCAAAGAAAACATAGAACAACAGAATTTGCTGCCACTAGTAACATATTGCTGTGACTAGAAAAGATTCTGGGTATTGCAAGTGTATGCACTTTCTAATTAGGAAGGAATGCCGACAAACACAGGAATTCTGTAATTTGGGATTAATTTAAATGGCATAAGAGAATGCCAACAGCTTTACAATCAAGAGTTGGTCAAGGTATTAGAGTCTTACTTTATTATTTTGACAATAATTTAATTGTTCTATCTGGAGATATTTTTTCTCTTTTCCTCTTACTTTATTGAATGTTTTATAAATTAGATCCAGCCATAGCAATATTCTTTAACTTGGCCTGAAGAGTCTCCAAGCATGCTGGTTTTAAATACTGGGCTTTGAACAAATTTCAGCATTGTTTCTAAAGAAAAATGGAAGTGTCTGACTTTTGCTCTGAAATATCTTTAAAGGTCTTTCTTTTCCCTTTAAGTTAAACCGCTATTTTTATATGTTATTATTAACTTCAAGTACATATGTTATTATGTGAACTTGCAAAGGGCCTGGATTAGTAAGTTTGTGAATGCTGTCAGAAAAAAAAAAAAATGACCTCTGGCAGGTAAAATATATATAAGAAACAAACTGAAGAAACACCAGCAAGAGCATCATTATGAACGAGAAATACTCATATAAAAATACTTTCCATGTTGTGAAATTTAACTCACACATAATCCTAAACAATCCTAAATTCTCCTAAATTACGCAGCTAGTCTCACTAAACTAAAGACAGACTATATATAGAAATGAAGAGATAATACATATAAGCAAAGCTTTCCAGGATTAGAAATAACATGTATAGCCCCTTTAATCTGCAGCATCAGCACCAACAGATTAATAACTATTATTTTTAGTTGGCTTCTTCCCTTATCTGAAATCCAATATGTATTTTCCATGGCTGGAATAGAATTCACTGATGAAAGTCACTGGAAAGTCCCCGTTAGGTTCTTACGGTATTTTGAAGGACAGATTTTATCACAGAAATTCTGCTCAGATGACTGAATGGCATCTATTCCCTGGTCTCACCCGAGGCAGAAACTGACTACTAATGCTCTGCGAGCCTTGCTTCATGATCATTAATTTTACACAGCGCTCCTCTGAGTTCTATTCCAATTGAAAACTTTTACCAGGGAAGTTTGTGCTCAGTGAAGTGAGGATCATGGTTGATTTTAGATTATTTATATCATATCCATTGAGAAAGATATTAATAGCATTAGCTTTGTTCAGTCATGTGATTTTTTTTTTTCCAGAAACAGATTCTGTTTCATTTTGAAGAGGTTTAATAAAAATTAGACTGACAAATTTATACAAGGAGTATTGAATGTCACAGCATCCCTGATTAAACATTTAGGGTGGCATGTCAAATTCTTGGCAAGGTCTAGAATCACTCCAATTTTCCAGAAGGGATCAGCATATACATGTCACCATTTATCACAAAGCTGCTGAGCTGCATTGTTAATGCAAAAGAAATCTTCTACTGTGGTCATTCTACCCTGTGTATATTTATAGAGTATTTAAATAAAGACTAAATTTTAAGGTGAACCATAAATTAAGAAATTGACAAAACTGTAAGGCCTTGAGTACTACTTAGCATTAAATTTCATATGCTAATCCTATAAAAATCAAGCTCTCAGAAATATATCAAGACACTTATAATCTATAGACCCAGGAACTAATGACCAAAATATCTTTCACACATTTTTGTTTACAACTATACCAGCTAGGCAAAATAGTGGCAGCCAGAGTAGAACTTGTGCAATTTTTTTTCCATTCAACCCTTGACAATAACCTTCCAAAATTTTTCTCTCTTGGAGTCATATTTTCACATGAAAAAAACAAAAAACAAACAAAACAACAACAACAAATAGAAATCAGTTTTTGAAAAAAAAAACAGTAAAGGAAAAAAATCATGTTATTAAAAAAATCATAATTATTAATAGCACAATTAATAAGTGATTTGACTATAAAAATAAGCAGTTGGCAGAGAAATATTCTTCACTAAATCAAAATACTTCAATTGCTGGATATAATTTCTGGTTCAATTCAGACACTTGCAGCTAAGGTGTAACTTCTTGACTCTTGCCATTGCCTTTGGCAGTAAAATAAGTCTTTTTATATATGCCAAAGATTTGGTAAGATTTTTCTATTTATCCACTTAGATGCACCGTCAGACAACAGAAATTATCAACCTTCCTTTGAGGCAGAGAGACTAAGAGTATCTACAGACACAGAGGACTGTAAAAATGTATGCTTGAAGATACACCAGAGAATGAAATAATCTTTATTAACACCTTCCAATAACATATGGCCAGGTTTTCTCATTAACAACAGCAATTCCTAATTACCATTTCTCTGAATAATTCCACATTTAAATTTTACCATTGTAAATGAAAAATAATATGCAACATAACCCTTCAACAGTATTAAAGTGTTTGGTGTTCTCATTTGAACCTGCAGGTGGTATTTCTGTCTTGACCACAGCCATGGAAGAAAACAGACACTTAACCAAATTTGTTGAGCTCAAAGTTGCATTCAGCTCTTATTCTGCACATATGCTATTGTTCATATTGGTCATACTTTAGCTTCAAAACACAGTGACTGTTTTAGTCAAGGTTACGCCATCAAGTGACTAAGATTCCTTAAGTTAGGGAATTTATAATAGCAGTGCTTTGGAAGATAGCAGTAACGTATATAGGCATACCGACTGGCATGCAGCTCTGTGGTTCTGATGCACTCTGTGTTCAAATTATTGTCTTCCAACTACTTGTTCACAGTTCAAGTGCATATTAGCATTGTATTAGTCTCACTTTATTTACGTGTACATAAGGAAGATATGTCTGTCTTTATTTTATTAATTATATTTTATTATATTATTAATATAAAATTATATTTTATTATATATCTTTTTCTGTCTTTAGTTTAGTATAGTCAGAGCATATCTAGAGCCA
>VXAA01003985.1:135429-161083 GCA_013399115.1 Anseranas semipalmata
TATAATGACAGCTCTCTTCTTGAACACAGAAATCAAAACCAGAAACATTTTGGTTCATTCTGGTGTATATCTATCTATCTATCTATATGTTTGTGTGTATGTGTATACACAGAAGCATGTATATATACATATATACGTAGATCTACACACATCTTCATTCAAAATAACAGTGGAGAACTTAATTGAATGATCAAAGTTTCACATAAATAGGTAAGAGTTCAGCATTCGTCAGATAAGGCCTCCAACAACCCATCTGTTGAACCAGTTATAAAGACACTTGACTGGCTCATTGCCTGAACAGTATCAAATATATATATATATATATATATATATATATATATATCAAAGAATTGAACAGATGGACAAGGATGTTTGGAATAAAAAGAAACAATTAAAAATGTCTTTTTCAGCAGAGTTCTTTCTAAATGTATCCTATTGAGAATGAAAGATGACTGTTCTGCTGAGAAACTTTGTAAAAACTATTTTGTGGCTTCATTATAGGCTTTGTTCAAAGACCATTTACAACTAGTGACAGGTTTTCAGCTCACTTCAGGGGTTTCAGAGCACAGGGTACTTGCTGAATGAGGAGAGATACAAAAACCTACTCTTTTAATTTCTATATCTCATTAAATATTAGAAATGTGGAACTGTGAGTACCATCTCTGGTGTTTCCTAGGATTTTTTTAAGGCAATACTTTTAATTACCTGTAATTTTGACAAAATAGAATCATTCAGGCTGAATTTTTCCTTGAGAGATAACTTCAATTTGTTTTGTCTTGATTTCAACAAAAACAGAAAGTGTACTGTTCCCCAATATGAAAACAAATTTGTTTTGTCTTGATTTCAACAAAACAGAAAGTGTACTGTTCCCCAATATGAAAACAAATTTTTATTGACGATTGATTCTTATCAATTTTTACTTGGAAAGCTATAGAAATTCCATACTTTCAAGCAGGCAACTAATATATAGCAGGGACTATTCTCATAAGAAGCCTGTGGAAGTCTGTCCAAATTATCTGCTTTTAAAAATACAATTTTCCTGTGCTTAGAGAAGACAACTTTACTGTAGCTAATAAATTTCATTTGCACTAAGGAAGCTTCAGACTGAGGCCATCAGGTATTTTCCTGGCAGCATGTGAAGATCCAAAGCAGCTGAATGAAAGCTTAAATCATATTCTTTCCTTAGCTATTGAATTCTTAATGTGCTAATGAACAAGACATTTAAAATAGACCTTTCGTGGCTGATCATCACATATGCACATAATTAGTGAACACTTGATTTCTGCCCTATGATCTTGATATGTGGACATAGTGAATAGTAACATCTGCAACAGAAGTTAGCAGGAACTTTGCTTTAAACTACTATACCATTGGCTTATTTGTAATGCTAAATAGTGTAGCAAGCAGGTCCTGGGTAGCTCAGTTTCTCAAGTGAAGTAAATGGTATTTTGTCCTTAACCTCCATGTATGTCAGCTCTCTACCCTTGTAATGTCACCTCCTCATCTTGCAAGGCAATCTGAAAATAAATATTCGTGCAACAAATAGAGCAAGGTTGTTGCCATAGGAAAGAACCAGAAGACATTAGTTGATACAACACAAATGGAAGTACACAAATGCAAAAAGAAATTCACAATCCAAATGCATGTTAAGCCCCAGAATATCTTCAGGAAAAGCAAAAATACGCCATGGGCATTTTGATGGTGTGAAGGTGGCTTGAATGATTAACAATCTAGAAAATATTTCCTTGCATTTAGCATGAAGTGCTAAATGATGTATTTGACATATTAATGAACAACAGAAAAGACAGAAAAAATCACCCTAGTCCAACTCTCCCTTCTAGGACAGGATTTCCTAGTACATAGAAAGAGAACTGACTTCTGTTCTTCTAGCTTCCCAGACCATGATAGCTGGAAGATCTTTGATCTTTATTAACCGCTGCTTTGTCATCCATATTTAATATAGTATAAATAACTCATGTATCAATTAAATATGGGAAATCTATTTGTTAACTAATATTGCTTATTGTTATAGTTAGAAATTAAATATGTAGCACATTCAATATTGTCACTTAAAATGATTTTAATTCCTGCAATAGTTAATGTGAATTAAATATATTTTTTCCTTCATAGTAATCCTGCTCATCTTGTAAATCTCAGCTCAGAGAAAGTTTAGTGCATGTCTGTCACTATAAACAGCTCTGCTTTTCTTCAAAGCCAGGTTCTTTTAATCTTATTTCTCCTCTTGCTTTTACCTTCTCTTGCTGCTATACTCATAATTGCCATCATGATACCCAACAACCTCTTCTTCAAGGAGCTGGAAAATAATGACTGCCATTAAAAGTTATTTCATGACTCAGCATTACTGTATTAACAGTGAAATTATCTGCAACTCTTCAGCTGGCAACTTTTGGATCTGCGGGAATCTGGGTAGGATCATTCTTCTTGCTAACCGCTGTGAGCTTCAAGCTTCAAAAATCCCCAGATTCAACATGAAGGCTTTTGACAGAGCAGATGAAACTAAATTTAAATCAGCAAGGAAATCTCAGATTACTTGAAGTAGATACAATATTGCATTTCACAAGAAAGAAACTCTCCAGTCAAGGCAGGTGATAGCATTTCTTGTATATGCGCAAACAGCTCTGTGCTCATACTGTGAATTTGCTTCAAAAAATGGATATATAAAAGGAAAACACATAATTGACAAAGCTGCGAGTCAAAATTAATCAGGTCATTAGTTCGGAAACCCAAAGGAGAGCTTAATTAGAAATGATTTGTCTCATAATTAGGATTATAGTTAGGATAGTTAGGATTTCTGATATACATTCATTTGGACACCTATTACTAAGGGTACTTATCACTGTTCTAACCTTACAGCTAAATTCAGGAACTCAAAATATATGTCCTTTTGACTCCTATGTTGGCTTCCAGCTATCTACATATCATATTTAAATTTTTAGCTGTTAACACGAATGTTTACGGAGCTGTGTTCTTTGTCACAATTTTCTGGCAAATTTTTATTGGTTGTACTTGTTTTCAAGTAAGTTTGGGCTAAATAAGTTTCACGCTATGTCTTTACATGTCCTGCAATCTCAGGTGTACATTCCTGTCCCTGATTATTTTGGCTAATAACAATGCTTTTTCATTTTGGCACCAGACAAAAAGCTTGACTCTTTTTCTGTGTCTATGCTAAATATTCACAGGCATAGTTAAGTTTCACTTCCATTTAGCTTTTCACCAGCACCTCTCTGTCTGACATAAAATCTAACTTCAAACCTAGCATACTGTCAAATTTCAACATAGTACATATGACTATAAATACAAAATATGCACAACAGCTTGTGTATAATAAGCTAATGCATTTCTGTCCTTAGTCCTGAATTTACATTCTCCAGGATCCAAATATGTCAGTAGAAGGAAGAACTCAAATTATCCTTCTAGGAAGAATAAGCAATACATATAAGATATGTATTTAGAGGAAAAATACTGGCATAACTGAAGGTAGAAATCTACCCCTATATTTATAGTATATATCTAAATAAATGCCTGATTTTCAGCACCCAAAATTGGTATGTAGGGAAAACATGCTTGTGCTACTTAATACCAATTACAGATTTGTGAATTAAACTGAACTTATGAAAACATTAAATGCAGTATTTGTTTCCTAAGGTACCGAGAAATGTCCTTCAGTCTTCTCCAAAAACTTACTTATGAATAGATTAGATAAGCACTTGCCACTAGAGCAGGTAGGCCTAAAAGAACCTTTCAGAGTCTCCAACAACAACCAATTTCTCAGTTTCTGATTTTACATATGTCTTACACTGAAATTTTAGTCACTTTTTTTTAATCTTCAGAACAGTTATCGTATTGTAATGAAGTAATCACCTCAAAGATGGTGCTTGAACAGAAAGCTTCCTATAGTGTGTGTAGCACTGTGCACAGGCCTGTGCTAGATCAGTGAGTGGTGAGGCTGAAAAGGAAAAAAATAGGATAGTTTGCTTTAACCTTAGATGAGATGTTATGAAAAAATAATCAAGCTGGAACCTATTTGAACTTCTCTGTCTAAATCAATACAGAAGTAGTCTGTCTTTGCTGTGATAAGACCAGATGATTCTGACGTTCCATTGGGCATAAGGCAGAAGTCACAGGTTGAAGTGTAATCAAAAATTATCTCCCACCTTTTTTTTCCCCTCCTAGAGATGAAACTTCAATCGATGGTCTCAGAGCTTCAGATTATCTATCAGACAGAGAAAAGCTGTCTCAAGCAGCGGGGACCTCTAATCAAATATTGACAGATGAGATGTTCTAGGTGATAAAAATAAGATTTAAAATCCAAAGTGACATTTTTTGATGAGAATCATAGCCTAACTGTTAAAGTCATAATGTAAGATAAATGATACCGTCTAAGCCTTCCAATCAATTTATTACCTTTCCTAAATATAACGAATATGAGTTTCCTATTTAAGCCAAGGTCAGACCCCCACAAATTAACCCAAATAGCTTATTATTTTCCTCTAGATTGATAAAAAGACATCTGCTCACAATGTAAACCAATTCTACTTGATTTGAAAAAGTTACAGTTTTGAAAGCTATATATGAAAAATAGGAAATACTGGTAGAAATGGCCACATGCTACACCATTTTACTAGCATACCAGTCTAACTGAACCATAGTAACAGTATAGTATTTAACAACTCAAAGAGATTTCCACGACAAGAAAATACCGATCTGCTTCAAAACTCTTAAAACTTCACTTAAATTAATGCATTAAATTACACTGTCCACAGGCATATGCTAGGTAGCAAAGAAACCACAACTAAAAACAAACAAAAAAAAATACCACCACCTAACCACTAAAAAATTCAATAAAAATGAAAAGAATTCTTTCCACTCAGAATTAAATAGCTTTAACATAAATCCAGCTTGAACTGAAGGGCGATTCATGGGTTATACCATAAGTCTACCAACAGATACTATAAGCAGAGTAAAAAATCAAAGAAGCATGTCTTCAAACAGACCTCTCCCCTCCCCCCACCCATATAACCTCTGTATTGAATTAAAATGGTTTAAATTAATCTAATCTAATCATAACATAATACAATAAACACCTGTTGGGGTGCACAGTCACTGGCTAACACCAGTGCATAGTTTTGACCAGCTAGTCAAAACAGGTGATTCTCCCACTATATTTAGCATCGGTGCAGCCTCACCTTGAATATTGCATGCAGTTCTAGGCTCCACAACATAAAAAGGATATTAAGGTCCTTGAACACATCCAGAGGAGAGCAACAAAGCTGGTAAAAGGTCTGGAGAGCATGTCCTATGAGGAGATGCTGAGGACACCTGGGTTGTCTAGTTTGGAGAAAAGTAAGCTTAGAGGCAACCTCACTGCCCCCTACAACTTCCTGAGGAAGGGAAGCAGAGAGGGAGGTGCCGGCCTCTGCTCCCTGGGAACCAATGACAGGACGCAGGGGAACAGCAAAAAGCTGCTCCAGGGGAGCTTCAGACTGGGACATCAGGAAACATTTCTTTACCATGAAGGTAGTCAAACACTTGAACAGGCTTCCTAGCGAGATGGTTGATGCCCCATGTCTGTCAGTGTTCAAGAGGCATTTAGATAATGCCCTCAATAACATATGTTAACTTTTGGTTAGTCCTGATGTGGTCAGGCAGTTGGACTAGATGATCTCTGTAGGTCCCTTCCAACTGAGCTATTTTATTCTATTAAAATGTCACCCTTAACATGGAAATGCTGAAGTTGATGCTGCTTTGTTGTAATAGCATTTAAGCCTGTGCATTATTTGATTTCTTAAAAGCACATGATACTTTAAAATAACAAACAAATAAATAAACAAACAAACAAAAACATATTGTTCTCAAAAAAACAATTGTTCTCATATTTGGCTTTGGGATCTTGAAGACCATAACAAATATCAAAGCAGGTTCATAAAACCTGCTTATAGCATGGGAATCAAGGACAGAGGGAGAAGGAAGACACCAGACTATCATTTTTGTACAGCTGCATCACATATCTGAGCAGTCTTTCAGCACAGGAAACATCCTTCCCAGCAGGATGATGACAAGCAATCATCATCTGAGCAATGCAACATCAGCCAAGGTTAACATGAAGCAGCATATCAGAAAAAACAGGGAGTATTGAAGAGAGGAGGTAATTTTTGTGTGGAATGGAGACATGGTCAACAGTGTCGTGCAGAAAGCCCAAATAACGCAATAAATGGAGGATGTCTGATAGATGTGCAGTAAAGACAACCAGTTAGGAGGTGTATGACACAATATCTTGCTTATTATTTGATTTAAATCTCAAATACTGGAATCCTGGGGAATGAAGAGATTCATAGGCTTTTGTGTGTGTATTTCCAGAGTAAAGGAGAATAACAAAAAAGAATTTCAGAAGAAGACCAATTGATGAGGAAGCTGTGCTCTAGAGTAATGGGAGAAAAGTCAGTGTCTATCAGTACCTGGAGGCCATAATTATCTGGCAAATACTAATGCTAAATACCAACTATGTTTCAGTAGAGCTATTATAAAACATTTTGTTCTACTAGGCTGAATTTATTATAAAACTTACGGAAAAAAAGTAGAATTATGTTCTGGATTGATATGTTTTTGTAGAAGTATTTTCAAAGCACTGCAGTCACATACGATTTCTCTCAAGATGAAATTTCATTAAAAAGTACAAGTAATTTTTGCTTTGTCCACAAAGTCAACTCTTGCACCTTAACTTCTAAAGTCAATGAACAGATAGCACAGTGAAGAATTAAAAGCTGTTAGAAGAGAAATATAATGAAAAATAACGCTAACATGAGAAAATTTAATAGTATATTTTTTTCTATAAAATGTTTAAATGATACATAAAACAAACAACTACATTTCCATGCAGGGATGTGCTAACTCAAACTCAGTATCTCTTAAGCCAGGATATAACAGAATAAGATTGACCTTTTCAATTTTATCAAGAAAATGTTCTGGTATAAACATTGTGCAAGTAATCAACAAATTTGCATTTCCAAGCAATTATTAGTTAATATAGTTAAATTAGTAGATAAATATAGTTAAATATATTTAAATTATAGATAATAGTAGTTAAAGTTAACTAAGTATAGTAACTAAATATAGTAGTTAAATATAGTTAAATTAGTAGATAGTTAAAATCAAATATATGTACCTATTATATATGCATAATATGTATATAAAATTGAGGTCACAACTATATAAACTAATTTAAATGAAAGATTCTTTCATTTATAAAGTATAATCAAAAAAGGACAATGAAAACCATAAGAGCTAAACTGAAAATAATAATTATCCTATTATGGAACACTAGGAAAGTATCAGCATTAAATAATCATCAGGAGAGTTTGCCTCTCTGGACTCCTCACAACATCCAAAGAAAACCTTCTCAAGAAACATTTCTAATGCCAACACAGAAGATGATTCCCTATATTTTGACTCTCATTCTTCAAGAAGAAATTCATTTTAAAAGTCTCAAAATAATTCTGGCAAGGCATGACTTGCAATCTAGTGCATATCCAAAATCTAACTAAGCAATTTGGTCTGTGATGTCTTCCCTGGCAATACTCATCAAGATTTTATCTGCTTTGCCTGTTTATAGGCTTTGTTGTTACAAGACCCTCATGCTCCTTAGAAGCAAAAAATACCAATGAATATAATCTCACAGCATCCATTTTAAGCAGAATAAATGACATCAAGTTTATAGATAGGTAATTTCATGAGTTTACCAAAGTCAAATCAAGCTCATATAAGAAAGTCAGCTGTTGAACTGCCACTGAATTCAAGATTAATCTCAAACTACAATAAAGCTCAGCTTAAATTGAGAGGAGACAAATTTTGCTTTAGTCTCCAGATTCACAATGCCAAGCATCAACTTCTAGCTACAATGTCTTTGGATTGAACACTGTGTTTTGTTTCATTTTGTTTTGTTTAACTTGGAGCGTTGATTGCCAACTAACTTTATAAAATATTTTCAGTGCTCAATTTAAGAAATAAGCCATTGTAGAGGAATTAAGAGAAAAAATTAGCAACATCTCCATGTTAAACTAAACTATGCTGATTCTCATCAGAACAATTCCACAGTGTGGTTACTCTGACAACTGCATCCATTGCACAGAGACTTATTTCAGTACATTTCATCTACTTCACATGCAGACTTATTCTGTGACTTTTCTACTTCATAAACTAGTTTAGAACAATAGCAAATGAGGAAGAGACCTGTCACTAATGTTACAGAAAAAAAATGTTTTAACATTTCTGAGCCAATTAAATTATGTCTTTTCTAAATCTTTTTCATTCAACAAGGAAATGCACTGGTTTTTACACTTCAGTTATGCATACATTACATCATGTGGGTATGCAAAGGTATTTCTGTAAATCTCCTTTGCTCCTAGCTAGTGTACAACCAGTAAAGAAATATAGTGTGGAAAAATAGAGTTAGAGTGGAAGGAATTTTTTTGTTGGTTTTCTTTATTTTTTTTTTAATTGTACTTAAAATATGCACTGCAAACCTGCACTAGTTTCTTTCCTGCATGAACCTTTAGACAGTGAAAATTTGTTTTCTAATTTTTGTATTCCAATAACGATTCTCGCTAAGCATCCATAGGTTATCTCCTCTTCAATATCTTTTCCAGAAGTTCAGCTCCATGCAAAAACTTAATGCAAGTGATGCAGATAATTTCCGGATTCTTTCAACCTTTCTTTTTTATTTGGGCCAATTACCCCCAAAGTTTTTGGTTAATATAGATATCTGTCCTGGCTCTGTCCGCAAAGTAATGAACTGTCAAAGACTGCATAATTACCATTACCCGATCTATTATTAGTGCTCTTATTCCATGCTTCCAATTTTGATCGTTTTCCTTTAACACATTACATTTACAGCCTAAGATACACCATTCATAAAACAAGATGTCATCTAAGCAGGAATGTGCTTTATCTTCACCTGAAGATATACATATTTTTTCCATATATTCAAATTCTAAAGGCATTTCTATCACTGACTTCAATACACTCAATAGTTTTGATAATTCACTCAAAATTTGTTTTTATTAGGAGACACTAGCAATCACTTTTCTCCAGCATTATTTTGTACTTCTTCCCAAGCTACATATGTTACTTGTTTATTGGCAGCACACATTTACTAAGGCTTGTATCTTCAGGTAAATGTTAACTATGTCAATTCCTCTATATTGTAGAAATAGTCCATACACTGAGCAAAAATCAGAATTAGATTTTATTTATGGAAATTTTAGTGAGTTTTTAAATAAGCAGTTTTGAATGCTACTTATCAATAACCTCATACAGGCAGGTTTATATAGTCCCCCAAAAGTGTTCTTTTCACCATATTCCAGCCTCACTTTTATTACAGGACCATGTGGACCAATAAGCTCCAATGGTACATAATGCTGACCTGCATGGTATACTTTGGGCACTTACTGCACAGTTAATACAGGTGATTGACAGCCAAGTTTGACACCTGTGCTAACACTGGATGAATATCCACAGCTTATTAACATAGTCCAAATCCTTACCAGTGGGTTTCAGCTGCAAGGCAGTACTTGGACAATTGCCTGTATTCCCATTTAAATAAGTGAACAAACTAAAGCCCAGCTCCTTTGTGTGGCTGATGAGGTTGGGGTGAGTTATAACTCAAGTAAAGAGCCCAGTTAATTGTGCAGTGAAAACTTGCCACTGAATATCGGTATCAGTTTGAAAGCCACTTGCTAACACTAACTGAATTTTTCTTACTGCAGCTACAGCAACTGAAGCTGTTTTTACTTAGATACTGATATATAGTAGATTTTTATCTTTCTTTTAAAAAACAAACATAACAAAACAACCTGTTCTTACATTCATGTCTTAACTTCCAATCAAGAAAATGATTAATTTAAGGTTTTATTTAAATTGACATAGATAAACAGTCGAAAAGACTGCAAGGACATTTATTTAATTAAAAATGAGGCTTACTTTATGAACCAGATTGCAATTCACTTTAAGTCAATTCAGAACAACTTGAATTCATGTTATTTCCTGTAGATAAGGTTCTGAATGCCCTTTCAATCCTTATGGTTGTGAAAAGATCTTTACTCTGTGAACTCTGAGTATGACACATTACCTAAAATAGCTACTGGCCATACTTGCTCAAGAAATTTTAAGTAGAACACTCCATTAACCATTAAAAAATGCTCTGTTAGGGAAGAAATAACAGTGCCATATGACTGATGACCAGGCCCTTCAAGAAGACTTGAAAATAATTATCTATTTATTCTCATTAGACAACACACACTTTGGATATGCTTGGTGTCAGTTTGGCAATTTCTTCCGCACAGGGTTATTTTTTGCTTCACCTCAGTAGAGAACTCATTTGCAGGCAACAACAAACATCTGAATGGTGACACAGGCATATTTTAAACTTTCACAAGTTAATACAGCTCTTGGTTTACTTTTTTCCTCGTGTAAGCAAAGCTATACTATAGTGCTACACTTCTATTAACAACTTATTAACAATTGAAATTCTTCGTCTGTACACTAGCAACCAAATTGTTTCTCTGCAACTTTCTTAGGATTTTTTTTTTTTAAGAATTATGTTAAGATGACAGCAGTCAAAAGTAAGTCTAACAAAGGCAATAACAAAATGAAGTTGTCCCATAGTTTTCTAACATTTGGAAGAGCCATTCTCACAAATAAAGCATGTATCAAAACACCAGGGTATCCAAAGCTCTGATTGGCTTACAATGATTTGTTGTAGGCAATAATTCTGCATTCCAAACAGTCACTGGGGCAAGGCTGTGCTTGAGGCCTGTACACGTACATATTGGAATTAGTGGAGCAGCAGCTCATGCTGCTGTGAACAGCTGGGGGTGCTTAACTTGATCTTCTCTACAGAATTTTTGGATTTCATTTGTTTCTAGCAATAATGAAATGCAATAAAAGAGAGAATGGCGAATAAAGAGAAATGGAGCTATGTAAAGCAGGAAAATCTGGAGCTAGGTCAACAAAAATATTCTCCAGTGATGATACAGATACTTTATTTTTATATTTTATACTGTCTTACCTTTTCTCACCTTCCTTCAAAATGCGTTATTTGATGTCAGTAAGATTCAAGATAGCTGTGGACATGTCTGCAAAATACTCCAGGCAGCATGGTACAGACCTTCCACCTTTCACTGATCAAGTCTGCCTCAGACCCAGAAGAGGAAAAAAAAAAAAAAAAAAAGGGTGGGGGTGGGGGAGATGTTAGCTGGACAGTGTGTTGATAATATGGTCCTATTGTTCTAGACCTGTGCTACTACCACCTCCGGGGCTCTTGAAAATGGCGCTGCACTAGGCTATAAGGATATGCCACCTCCAGTGAGCACCTTCCCTGGAATCTCTTTCCTCCTGAAACCACCATAGTACTTAGACTGTACTCACAACAGAAATTTATTTGTGATCGTTATTGTGCATAGTTATACAGCTCCAGCATATTTTAAGGCAACTAGTATGTTCTCACTTTTTAAGTTCTTGCCAAAAAAAAACCAAAGAGTATAAATGTAAAGCATAGTGCACTTGAGAATGGATTTTATTAGCACTGCATCCAATTGCTGCAGAACACGCAAACAGTTCTGAGCTACTGTTGTGGAGCATTCATTAGGATCAGAAAGAGGGAGGCAAAATGTGTGTTTCAGCAGCTGAAAAGAGGCTGAAGGGCAGCTGCAGAAATGGGAACATGTGTGATCCTTCATGCAGAGACTGCGGGTTCTGCAGCTGCTTAATTCCCCATGGAACTTTCCTTTTCTCATGAATATTCCCTTATTCACAGTATCTCCTCCAAAGGGGTTGGCAACGACACATCACAGGATCCTATCTAGTACTCTTCAGGGTCTAACTTGCTATTGCTTTTTAAGTCAGCTAAAGCTCTGAAATGATTGCTTATTGCTAGGGCATGTTTTGATGGCTCTCCTGTCTTCTTTAGGCTATTCAAATGAAGGCAGCAGCTGCATTTTGCCATTCACAGTCATTTATGCCTTTAGGCTCATGTTTCCTGTCAAAAGCTCGAACTAGTGATTGTATATGATTTTTGTTCTTTAATCGTACATCACTGTTATGTTTTCATAGCATTTTCCATCTAGTAATGACTTTATTGATCTATTCCTCAGTCTTCCATCTTTCCATGCATCTAAGCACATTGTAACAAACTTCAGCTGATCAGTTTATACCTTAAATTGGACATAAATATATATTATAGAGCTATACAATAATTACTCAGTATCAACAGGCTTAGTATACAAAGGCCCAAGATAGAACCAATCATACTTAACTGTCACTGGAAATAATCACAGCTAAAAAGGAAAAGAACTAGGTTGCTGTCTTCTGTTTGGTCTGTTTCCCATTGCAGAATCAAAATGAAAAGAAAAACGAAAATGAAAAAAAAAAAAAGAAGAAGAAAACAGAGGAAAAAAAAAAAGCATATGACCACAACAGCAAACAGTAAAATAAATAAATAAAATCACTTTTTCTTAATAAGAATATTAATGTGCAGTGATTTTAGACTTTAAAATTTATTTTCTTCAAAACATAAACAACTAAGAACTCTGTTTTTACATTCTAGACATCCTCATCAAGATAAACTGTACTATCCAAATGTACTTACTTTCCTCTGATACAGTGTCCTCATTTTCTGCAATGATTTTCCAAAGAATCAAAGATATTTGTGTTGAAATGAAAGCTGCTTCTTCTATCACATCAATGCTTTCAGTTTCCATCACATTCCACTGCTGCACAGCCCACAGTTCTGGATTTCTAATATTGCTAATATCACTTCCATAGCAACACACTAAGATATAAACTTGGCATTAGGGTTTTATTCCTAGACTAGGTCTAAGGAGGAGCTGATTTCAAAAGGTAGCTCTTATTAAAACATGGATATACATAATAATCAAAAGTAATTACTAGTGGGATACATATAATAGCTTTCGGAGTACTGTAAATCAGTCTCACAGAGAAGTTGTACCTCTTCAAATCTGACCAAGAACAAAGAAATTGTTCTGTTAGTGGTGTTTAAAATATATTTCACCAGCCATCCTTAAACTGAGTAGCATATATCACAGGTGTTCAGCTTCTAAGAAAGATAACATTTCTTGTCTTTTTCACACACTGAATTCAGTCCAATACACATTGGAATCAATGCAGTGTAAACTGAGGGCAAAATTTGGGTGCAAAATACATAAGACTCCACAGAGAACTGAATAAATGAATGAGAAGGAATTCAACTTCCAGAACTTGCAAGATAACTTAATTTTATTAATAAATCTTTTTGCTTTTAAGCTCAAAACGTAACATATTAAGTAGAACATGTATCATTTTGGTCAGCATTCTGGCATATCTTATGATATATAATGACTTGGGGCAAATGTGCTCCACTTGTTACTTCCTGGCTGGAATCCTAAGTAATATTGTAAAAGGAGAATAATGCAAGCAACCATATACAGGCTTTGCAAATGGCTGAATATCTCAGAAATAAATGATGTTATTTTAAGAGCTACTAAATCTACATTAGTTTTACTCTGTACACTTTTCATTGGCAGCAGTTGTGATCACAGAGGAAAATACTTCTCTTCTATTGGTTTCAACACAAGCTTTTATTGGGGTTAGTTAGAAAAGAGAAAGTCCAGATCTCCTGATAATGAATTAGTGTATGGAAAAGGAAGACACAATTGTCCATTTGTAAGGCATTCAAGAAGGTTCCTCCTCCTGCTTTAGATTAGAAGGGAAGGTTCTTCAAGGATGAATTCAAAGTCAGAAAGCAGAAAAAAGGAATGAGCAGATTTCAGCAGAGAATACTTCAGGATCTGTACTAGTATCTGTTTTCTTCAATATATTTGCTATTGGCTGGGAAAGTGAAGAATGAAGTTTCATGATACAAGGTTAATTCCGGATAGTGAGGATAGGAGCCAACTGTGAGCAATTTCAGTGGGGAAAAAAGAAGACTAATTGCACCATAAAATGGCAGATGATATTAGATGTAGGAAGATAGACATAAAGTGATGCATATGGAAAAAAAGAATCTGAATTTCACAGACAAAACAATGGACTCCATGCTTTCTCAGGAGTGGTATCTTGGGGTTTTCATTACATCAGCTCAAAGCTCTGTAGCAATGAAAAAATGAATCAAATGCAAGGAACAATAAGGAACAGAGCAAAATAGAAAATACTGTTATGCTGTCATGGAAATGCATGATGCACAGTTGTCTTGAATATTGCATGCACTCTGATTACAACTCAGAAACTATATAGAAGAGCTGGGAAAAGCTCAGAGAAAAGCAACTGGTGTGACTTAAGATTTGGATTCTTCAGTCTGAAAAAGAGATAGTTGAGGTGAAAATAAGATCTGTGTCTATATATTATAAAAAAATGGTAAGAGAAAAACAAGAATTCACAGCCTTTTCCAAGAAGTACGGATTATTAAAGTGAACAGATTCACATAGAAAAAAAGAGATTTCTTTTCTTTGCTTTTGGCACACTTCTCATCTCTGCCTGAGGTGGAATGCTTGGCTAGAGAGTCTCTCTTGAGCTGACCTCATATAGCCACTCTGGTCGTTACAATCTGTTTTTTCCCTCCAGCATACATCACTTGTCTTCTGCCAAACAGGACGGACTAGAAGTGTTTTGAATATTTCTGAGAGAACTGAAATCTCCTGACGTGGCTGTCCAACCTTACCTGCACAGGCAGGGTAGGTCAACCTCATGCCTTAGCATACCATGAACTAGATCATCATCTATTACTTGTAATTAAATATTTTGAGATATACACAATCAGGATGCTCAGCTGTTTACTCACTTGTTTTCTTGTCAATTCTGTATTGTTACTTCTGGAATTTAAATAATTATCGTTTACCCAGCCACACTAGGCAATTAACATGAAAGAAGGCAATTCACATGAAAGCAGAGAGTGCTCTGGGGGAAGACTGAATGTACAGTTTCACAGACTACAAAACTCAATGGCCAAAACCACAACTAAATCTCATACTATGAGTCATGGCTTTTAGAACACACCAGACTGTCAGTAGTCAGTGTGGCCGGCATTTCCAAGGGGATCTAATATATTTTCCCATATGTCACTGGATTTGTCTGTAGTTTTCTACGAAACTTCTAAATATTTGTCCTGAAGCCAAGTTTTTGAGAGGAATCTGCCCCTCTACAGTGTTACTTACACCGAGCTCGTGTAGTCAGGAAGTGAATGGGCTAGCGGCCACCAGCTTGCACTACTTCAATGCCAGGCAACGCCAAGCAAATACAGAACTGGAGAAACGACTGCATGTACTTCAGTTGCTCTGTTTCATAGTCAGCACAGCTCTTTTCCTACTTAAGATGTCAAATACTGGCTCTGTTTTGGAACTATTCCTTAAACATATTTTGAGTAGTTTTGTGGACAAAAGTGTTCGACTATTGCAGATAAAAACATGGTTTTGCTACGTTGCTGAGAGAAATTTTGAAAACAAAGTGATTTGCTCTAGAGAATTGCTTTTGCATGGCTCTCATACATGTACCTTAAAATGTGTAAAAATAGGACTCTCCCTTCTGAATTTTGCCAAATTCTATTAGCTGTTGTCTCTTGCCCTCTACTTAAAGTTCGCTATTACAGGATATTAACAGGCTCAATCCCACACAAATTACTATTTTATATTATGACTAAAAACATTGCAAGAGTCTTTTAACACAATCCAGAAAATAAGTCAGAAATATTTTTTTTGACCTTTCTTAAACTAGTCTGTAGTCTCCAAGTGACATTTATACAGTAAACAATGATATAGTCTTTTTCTTTTCCATTAATCTTTACTTTTTTTTTTTTTTTTTTGGTGGAATCTGCAATATCCAAATGATAAAAGTCTCTTTGTTTCCTGTACTAACTTGCATTATTTGATCTAAAATGACACCCCTTTGCTTAGCAGTTGAAAAGTCCACTACAACTCATTTATCATGGTATTTGTCACTGATGTCAAGATACTGTTGTAAAAGCTGATGGATTTGGAGCTTTCTTTCTTTTTCCTGAAGAGGTGATTTTCCCCTCTCAAATACTTCAACACCTTAGTAACAAATTTTATTCCTCATAGATACAAACAGAATAAGTCAAGTAGGAGAGTTTTTACTTGGCTATGGGCCTGGAACTGCTGTTGCTCATAAAAATCAACTCAGCATACTTTGGAAGCCCGTAACATCTCTAGCCAGTGCAACCTTCCCTTACAGATCCCAATACCAGACTGAAGGAACTACATGCTATCTATCTTGTCCACGGTCAGTACTACAGTCACGAGAAACATCGGCACTCTGAAAATCTGTGGCCTATAAATACAGATGGAAGAACTTCAAAAAATGCATAGAGAAGAACTGAAGACTGAATCAGTACAGGAACTCTATTTTTTTCCCTGAGAAAATTAATTCATGAATTTGTCCTGATGTATAAAGTACCTACACCTTTCCATCTTTTTGCTAAGCTGCATGATTCAGAATATTCACCTTTACCACCTTTTGTCTATAAACATAATTTTATTCTAATATTACTCCTAATAACTTATTAATAAATCACTTACTGTACATCATAAGACACCTAGGAGTTTTTAACGATACTGTACAAGAAAAACGTTTGACTGAGATCTTAGTTCCAGAAGACATTGAAAAAGAATGAGAAGACAGGTGAGTAGCTGAAATAAAACATCACACTAATGAAGAATACCCTGACAGAACAGCTTATTTAAAAACCACAAGCAGATTTCAAATAATCAGTTTTAAAAATAGACCCAAACTGGATGAATGAGCTAAATATTTCAAGTCCTGCAATTTGTATTTGTTTAAAATATTTTGACATAGTTTTCAGTTCAGAATGATTTTTCTCTTTTCCTATGATAATGGAAATTGTAATGAAATACTTTATCTACCTTAGTGAGAAGGCTCATCTTGTCTGTCTGGCTTTTGATAAATAGCATAAGTACAGACTGGAAAAAAATTGAAATAACTAACAGATAAATTTTGTTATAGCTTGAATCCTTTATGAATCTTGGAACTAGAAGCTCTTATTCATACAGTTGTCAAAAGATCAGGTCATTGAAAAACTTTCTCCAGTTTTCTTCTGCTCAAAACAGCCATTTTTCAGTATCTCATAAGAATTTTTTGGCATGGTAACATAGCCCATACACCCAAATTCCAAGCCCCACTTCCAATGACATTTTCTAAGTCAGGTACAGATTCAGCTGCTGAAGAGAACCTGCTCCTCAAGATCAATCTAAACTTAAAAGTTACATTCTTCCTCATATTGGGCTATAAAAGACACCTCTTGCCATGTAGGATAGAAATCTTTTTCAGATGCATCTATTGCAGTCATTCATTAAAGTACTTTTGCATATTGCTGACATAGTAATCCTTAGTAAGATAACGATATGTTTTAACAGTAGCATCTCTCACATTCTTGTGTGTGATGTGCATACCTTAAAATGCCTGCAGTCTAGTTTTCTTCCGAGGTTTCCATTTTTTGTAATAAATATGTATTATATATATATTATATATATTATACTTATATATTTATTTATTATATTTTATATAAATACAAAAAAACATATTTGTTCATATTTTAAGTGCTGCTTAATTATTAGAAAAACTACAACAATAGGACCGTAACTAAGCCCATTTGGTGACAGAAAATATATCTCTTGATGAATGCAAGATGGCAAGGAATGAAAGAGATAAAAAAGGAAACAGCCACCATGCTTCAGGACTACTCACTTTTTCTTTTTTTTTTTTTTTCTTTTTTTTAGGTCCACTGTGTGCTGGAGCTGCATTTGGAGAGAAATGACAGTGCTCTAAAATGACTGCAGAAAGCAACCGGGGACACTTCCCATAGATGAAAGAGTTGCACTCATGCTACCATTCTCCAAGCCTAATGGAACTGTCCTTGCAATGTCTCGAAACACGGTGGGCTCATTTTCCAAACATATATGACTAAGCAAGTAAAATTCAAATTATTGGCCTTATTTTCTTAAATATTTGATATTAACATCTGTATACCTTGTCAGAAATAGAATATTAAGTACAGTATATATCTATTCCTTGTAATTAAGGCAAGTCATAAGTATAAAGTAACTGTCCCTACACTACTGTTATGTATTATGTGAAATGGTATATTCTGAACATGGTTATGCTGTGGTTTTCAAAATCATGTTGCACTGGTGTGTGCTATCTCTGCCTTTATTACTGACCTGCACGAGACAAATGTAGCCCAAAGCAGAATAATTACAGAAATTCTATCATTTATCAGAAAAAGTACCAGAGAACTCTTTGTAATGCAGATGTTCTTTTACTAAACATAGGGGTGCCTATGTAGAAAAGTTTATTTTTGATACATACTCTATTCTGAGTTGCAAAAAATGCACAGATTGTTAAATTTCATTAAAAATTCTTATTTTGTCCACATAAACTAAGCCCAAGTTACACAGGAAAACTTTGTTGTAAATGAACTTGCAGCACATCTTTTGGAAGAATAACCAAAAAAAAAAAAAAAAAAAACCACTAACAGGAGGAAAATAGAAGTAGCTAAATTAAATTGCTGACATTATATTAATAAATAACATAAGCACTGAAGACATAGTAAATATTGCTTTTATTAAGACAAAATTGATGCCCACTGCTCTTCTCAAGTAATTTTCTAAGTTTTTAATATACCTACACAAATGAAAGAAAGAAACTTAAAATTCAGTGCTATATATAATATGTGGCAAATGACTGGATCTTTGTATCTTTGTACTTTGTGATGTATCTTTGACACGATAATATTAATACCTTTGTTTTCAGCTTCTTTCATTCATCTCCCTGATAAAAAATTCTGGATGCTATAATTTGCAATCTGTCAAGAAGATTTGTGGACTAAACTAGATTTGTGGAAGTTGCCTGTCTCTTGCCTATTTAGCATAAAAAATTTACTCTAGTGAGAAAACCTGTGGCTATTTTACAATTCGTCATAGCTGGTTGTCTTCTGCACTCTCTGGACACAACAAAGATGCTATGTGTCTATATTTGTACTATGTTCAGAATTATATTAAATGTAACTAATTGAAATAGCAATGACAGAAGTGGCTCTGAAATGTTTACTGGCTTATCCCCCCCTTTTACCCTCCCTCTCTGCCCATAGATGGAATGTACTTCTTTAAGCTTTTAAAGTCCATGACCCATAGAGAAACTCCAGAATTTACCGGAAGAAGAGAGTTACCTATTGCCTACATGATACAGCATGCCTTTGTGGAAAAAGTTATAATTCTGGCTTCATTTGTGAGTATTTCTAATAATTAACTGAAATTACCATGAGAAAAGTGGAAAGAATAAGAAGAGGTAGTAGTTTCTAACACCAATGATCAACTCTCATTTTGACGTGTCATTGAACTGGTTCACTAAGAAAATTACAATACTAAAATTCTAAAGGGGCTATACTCACAATACTTTTCATGTGGACAGAAACAATTTGTGATGAACAGTAGAACACACATTCTCATACAACTTTTTTTGAATCAGTTTGGCAAGGTAAATATGTTTACAACATTAATACCAGAGAACCATCAAGTTGTTGGTAGCTTTACATAAAACAAAATGTGAAAGGAGGGACATTGGATGTTGCAAAGTACAAGCTATGAATCTCTGCATAGCTATGATTCAACTCAGTAAATGCCATTTAGTACTATATTTAGAAATGGGAATATTTACCATCAGATTTCCCTAAGTGAATCTAAAAAGCTAATATAACCAATGTTTCCTACCGAGAGTTTCAGCAGTATGTGCATGACCATGCAGTTAGTATCTATAAAAAATGGAAAGATTGTCTGTGAAACAGCAACAAAGAAAACAAGAAACAAGAAAACAGCAACGTTTTGCTTCCAGAAGAATGTCCTCTGCCACAGAATAAATAAAGGAAATGGTGGAAAGAAACCTGTAAATTAACTGTAAAATTTCAAATACAAAAACACCTAGGTTTGCATAATACGACAAAATTGCCAACAAGATTATTTACATTACTATAATTAGAATCTAAACCAAAATTTGTTACACAACTTCTTAAAAATTTAAAGAATTTGAAGTGTTCCATTTTGAACCAAAATTTTAGCCATGTGTTCTAGAGAATACAAAGGCATAAGTATGGGCGTATTCATTTTTTTGAAAATGACTTCATGTTTTTCAGTGAGTGATTGTGAAATAAAGATCAGAAATATGGAAACACTTCTGCTTTCTTCATGATGAATTGACTATTGAGCTTGAAAACTTTCTGATCAATGATACGGAATACAAATTGGTTTATTCTAAATAGAATAATTCTAAATTTGATCTCTCTAAACTACAGTGGATACTGATATTCTTTGGTTATTGCATCTGTTTCCAAATTAAATAAATTAGGCTTACAAAAGTTTTGATTTTACTCCACAAAGACAATTATTTTTAAAATGGATGATTCAACTTAATCATCACGGGAATTCTCAGGCAGCGATGCCAACACAGTGATAACATAATGCCTTAATATGCATGTTCACTTGCATATCCATATCAAAAATATAGTTTCTATAATGTATATTTATACTGAAATTTGAAATATAAAACAAATCCTGTATATCTGTTTGTCCACTCAGGTTTAATGTCAGGACAATGGATGGTATTTTGAGCTTTCATAGCATGGGTCATGCCCTGTTTTATCAACCATGAACAATTGCAGAAGTTTTGTGAGATATCCGATTAAATGCCTATATATTTCTCATTCTTTCCCTTTTCATGCATCTTCTTGATATTGATCACACTATCTGTTTTCCTACCTATTTCTCTGTCACATACGTCCTTTCTCAAGAACTAGAGAAGACTTGGCTCTCTTTTATTCTTCAATGACATGTCATCAATGTTACTTGTATGGTCCTGATTTAATAAGTGGGGTCACATCAAGTACATTATATCCCCCAGGCAGCAAAAATTTAACAGCTCCATAAATGTGTCAAGATGACAAAAACCTCGTAAAGTTGATATAAATTTAATATGAATGACCACTATTCTAGATTCCCGCAGGTATCAGTAAAATTGCTTTTTTTCTCTTTTTTCTTTTTTCTTTCTTTTTTTTTTTATTTATTAACAGCTTCCTGAGTAACCACATAGAAGCATACTTAAATTATAGTACAGTGCATTCCAATTTATTTTAGAAAGCATTTTAAATAAAGTGATTTCCACATCCTGTAAAACATGCTTTTGGCAGCCTTCTTTGTTTTGTTCAGTAACTGAGGTACAAATTTAAAATAAATAATCAGAGTAATGTTTTTACAGCACGTGGCTAAAATAAATAAATAAAAAAAGTAAAGTTCCCTAGTTATAGAAAACAAACATTAAAAAAATGTTATGTTTCACAGCTCCAATATTGACTATTCAACCCCTTTCCATCCCATCCACCCCCCAAAATTAAAGCAAAACAAAACAAAAACAAACAAACAGAAATAACACCAAACCCTTAAACCACTAAATGGAAGGGATACTGCAGAGGAAGACTCATAAAATAAAAGACTCGTAAAATAAAAAGGCTTCTTTTGCCTCTCTGATCAGAGAGTAAAATAATGGGACTACAGAATCCAGAAAAATTCTAATACTGACAGTTTGATGGTTCAATGAAAAGAATCATGTTAAATGAATTACCTAATACCATCTACAAATACTTATTTTATACCAAAATGTTCATTATTTGAATGCTAAGTTACCCCATAGCAGCAATAAAACACCAAGTGCATATGCAGTAGTAATGGACACAATCCAAATCAGGTTTAAATGTAAAATTCCATTTTAAAGGATAGGAAACATTTTTCTTGATGTATTCAACTATGTGGCTATGATTTTTTTAATTTAATAATACTCATTTTTTGTTAACTATATATACTATATTATGTATATATTATATATATACTATATATATATTGCAGGTAGTAAATCAGCCTATCAACTAACCAGTACTGCTTTCCATTTAAGTTGGCAAAACAAATAAATATAAATGGCTTATGTTCAAATCACATAAAACAACTGCTGGGCTAGTCATTCAGGTGCCCTCAGCTCCTATAAGCACTTCCTACCCCAACTCCATGGAATTCAATCGGCCTCTAGCTTCTCATCAGTCGGAAGTACCTCCTGGGCTTTTTATTAAAAGTGTTAGTGGTACTGTAACCTATCCATGTCTCCTTCATTTTCCTAAACAACACAGCATCAAAGGATAACACAAGAAGTAGTATAAAATCAAGCTTGCTTAGGAAAACTGATGCTCATCGGAGTGTTCATCTGATAATTACACCTGCTTACAATAAGCATGTATGTTTATCAGCTCTTCAGAGAGCAACAGCCTACTTCAATCTAAAGAAACCTATTCCAGTGAGCTTCCACTGATCTACTGCAAAGATCCTGAAGCTCAGTATAATAACGCAGTCCTGCCAGCTCGGCTTTCCTAAGATATATAATAGTTATTCTCGAAAGGCACCTTAAAGATAATGAAGTGAGACTCTAAGAGGTACTTACAATAGAGTTTCCTTACTCCCGACTCTAAACTTAAATGCACAGATTTACAGAATCGACCCATATAGCCAGTAGTCTAATATCGTCATAATATTGTCAGAAGTGCATGAAATTTCAAACCATTGGTATTAAAAACAAGAGTAAAAATGAGCAACTTAGTTTTTATTTAGACCAGATGTTTTGCTAAATAATTGTTAGTATGCTGATTAGAATATTAAATCACTGAAGGCTGAAGAACCATTGTATCACAGCAAGTGAAATGAAAAAAGGCAAAAATTTTAAATAACAACAACAAGAAGAAAGCAATGTAAGAGACAAGTTTGGATACAATGAATAAAGAAGCATGTGAAAGACAATTGAGTTACTTATAACATCTGATTTGCAAATCTCCATAGCAGTGTATTGGACTATTTCATCAAGCAATTTTAACTGATTAAAAAGACATGTCAAAAATGAAGGACACCAGTTTTGCAAGTTAAAAAATACATACAGAACATTAGAACAAATGATCTGGTTGGATTTTCATATTTTGTAAGAGGCTAAAAAAAAGAGAAGAATGGCAGCTGAAATGCTTTGTGTACTGTATGAGCTGAGAATCTGCTTTTTAAATGAAAATGGAAAATCAGCTAGTTTCATACATTGATTGAACTCCACTTCCAAGTTGGACATCTCTATATCTTGTAACAAACTCACATTTTTTAATCAGGTTCTCTTTTTCTGAAATATTATTTAAGTCTTGCAAGTCATGTTAATTTCTGGTAGTGAATTAAATTTCAATCACATTCAATTAAACAGTTCAAGACTTACCTGCTCTGTTAAACCTACCAGATGGCCCTCAGCACTTGGCCTGGAATAAGTTACAGTCCATGCTGCTTGTAGACCAGCAGGAGCTAGGAGAAAGAGGAGAACGAGAATGATACTGTGCAGGATGAAGGGGGAGCTAAAGGTATTGCAGCAGTGATGGAAGGAGAAAGGAAACGGAACTGTGGGAAACCAGAACTCATTAGCTTTCGTACTCAGGGAGCAGCTTTTCAGCTACTGAAATTCCTAAGCTGGTATCCTAATCTTGCCAATAAGCTAGGCAGGAAGAAGGTATGCTTCTATGCTACTAAAATAAAGCTAGATATTATGCGAATGTATAGAAGAGGGAAGCGTTCATTTCATGTAAAAGGCACTCACCAGTAATATTAGATCATGAAACAATTCACTTTGCCTGCATTTGCAATGCTTAAAATCACTTTGCCTAAGCCTCAAAGAAACAAAATAGTAGGTAGAAAGAAAAAACGCTAATTCCAAACACTTTCCTTGGGCAGAGAATAATTTGTAACACGAATGCAGAAGTTTGAAATTCAAGAAAAAATGGGCAAACTTGCACAAGCTGATCTTCCCTTCCTGTAGGGATCATCAGAATAACTACACTCTCTTGAGTTCAGTTACTCCTGGTTTCTGCCAATGTAAGATATGCAGATCATATTTGTAAAATGCACTGTGCATCGAAATCAATATTTTGTAAAAAGAAAACCTAGTAACAGTAATAATGGTACTTATATTAGACTACATTGATAGTGAATGATAATACTAACATCTTTGAAACACAGACATATGAGAAGGAAAACAATTTAAAAAAAGCCCAATCAGTGGGTTTCCATTAAGATTTGCAGTCAGGGCATAAAAGAATTACCAATGATTCTCTTTCATATTTTAAGTCATAAAATCATAGTTTGACAGTACAAAGTCAAATAAAAAGTTTTTTGTCTGTCTTCAGGCTATTTCCCTCTTTCCTTGAATATACTGTAACAGAGAAAAGTTCACACCTTCTGCTATTGAGACAATCTCAACTATACCTCCTTTCATCTATAAATACATCAGTTAATCCACTGCAATCAATACAATTAATAACACCAATGTTAAATTGATGCAACCTGAGTAAAATGAATGTCATGGCTTGTACTAAGGAAAAAGTGCAGACAAGGTAAGTTTCACAAATACATTTGACTGTAGCTGCAGAAATACAACTAATGCACTATTAACATTAATTCTTAAAACACAGTTTCTAGAGCTATTTCAACATTGAGAAAATTGCATATACATGGTTATTATAAACGCTTGAACTAGTGGGACACTTGCTATACCACACAGCTGTTGCAAATAGCTTTCTCTTTTAGCTAGCATTTTTCCCCTTTCGGTAGGTAACTAAATAATTATGTAACCCAAAGAGACTGACTAATGTCTACTCTGTAGTTTTGGACTTTCTGTATGGTCTAACCCTCACACTGCAGAGGCCCAAAATGCCTTGAGACTCCAAACAGGAACTATTTTAGGCCAGTATTTAATTGACTGGAACTCAGAAACTAATTAACAGATTTGCATGAGACTTCACAGAAAAATCAAGCTTTAAAGAAAGATTGTTTACTTGAAAAATAGGGGAAGACATTTTTTCACATGAAACAAAGAAAATGAGTTTCTATTTGAGTGTATGAGAAAAAAAAAAAATCTACATCTGTGCAGAGGGCAGTTCTATTCAGCAATAACAATTAGCTTAACTGAGGGAAACTAAAAATGCATATATACATTCAATAATTGCAATTGATTATTTATAAATATTTTATGGAACAAGTAGTATTCGCATACACAAACTGTGTAATCCATGAGACTGCTTTGTTTTCCATCTTAGTTTCCAGGATCAAGCTGAATGACTTCAGCATAAGAACTTTAATCTAAAAAGACATCAACTTTGAATTCTAACCACCACACTTACAGTCTACATTGGAATTCATATATCCATATGCATATTCACCTATTTGAAATCATCAGAGACATCTTTCACATTAATCTCTAGATTTTTACTCAATATAAGTGTAGGATGTTTCATGAGAATGGACCACCTGTCTACTAGCAGTTCTTGTGTGCAAGTGCTTTACAAACATGAATGCTATGGAGAGTGGAAAGGATGTTCAAAGTTCACTCAAACACTATTTTGAAATGTTCACTTCAGCTACTTCTGTTGCATGTCTAAAAATATTGATGGGTACATATTTAAATGGGAAGGGGGAGTTAAAAATTATCAGGTTTTTTTTTTTTTTTTTTT
>VXAA01003985.1:162999-193587 GCA_013399115.1 Anseranas semipalmata
AAAAAACAAAAAACAAACAAAAAAAACAAAAAAAAACAAAAAAAAAAACCCAAAAAACAAACAAAAAAAAAAGGGCACAAGATTCAGGAAAATGGTCCATGACAAAGACTGACCAAAAGTTTGTCAGGTCTTCTAATCAACTTATCTCTCCAGTACACAATGTTTTGTCCTCCTGTACATCACAAGTCTCTTCTTTATCAAAATTACAAATCTTCTTCTAGTATTTTTGCAACAATAAATTCTGAAAGTGCTTTTATGAATTTTAATTCATCTTCAGCACAAATAATCTAAGGCAGGCAGGTATTATTCTTACTCTACAAATGAGAGAGACAGCATACAGAGAAGTGACCTTGCACAAGTTTGTACAGAAAAAAATCTGAACAGAAGCCAGGTTTACATCTCAGGGGTTTCTTTCATAGTCTACCAGTCATATTTCATGTTCTCATTCCTTGCTTATGTTCTTCAAACTCAACAGCTGCTTGCGTTAACCCATTTGCAAAACTCTTGTCAAGTTCTGGGAGGGCATACACAGACCTTACTACTCTCAGTAAAAGTTGGTCAGTCCATATTTCCACGTCATCCCTCCAAAGACATAAATATTTCTTTTCCTCATAGTTTCTACAGATCCTGAGAGCATGCGTGTTAGCAGAAAGTAAAATCTGAGACATTCCTAAATTGCTGAAGAAATTTTGCTGTGCTGGGACTTGCCTATGCAACCTGTTCAAGAAGGTTGCTTTCTGAACAATTCAGTTCAGGAACTTGTCCAATATGCCTAATGTGTTATCTTGCTGACACAAGATCAGTTTTAATTTTTTTAATTCTGCAGTGAAAGCTCCATAGGTATGTCAGTAGCTTTTAAGGTAATTTTGAGACAAGAATACATTTTACCTTCTAATGTAATGGTCTGTCGGGCACTTACTGTTTTAGTAGTCAGTGCGCTCCTCAGAATTACATTCTGTTTTGTGACGCTCATACACCTTGCTTTCTACCTCCTCTGTATTTTCACATACACACCTGTTTCTGAAAAAAAAATGAGATTTAAAAATGTGCCAATAATAGAATAAGGGAAAATGTTATTACTACTCAAATTCCATCAAGTCCCAAGATGTATTTCAGTTAAACTAGTCCTAAAACTGGATTCATAACCATTTCGCTATCCATTTTGCGAAACTCCTTTCTTCTATCAGCACTACAGACGAGTGACTTTCTGTTTTCAAACACAGTTTTTTCCTTATAAATATCTATGACTAACCCACATTTTCAGGAACCATCATCAAAATAATTATTAAAAAAATCCATCAGGACTATCCTGAAACCCACAAGAAAACTCTTTGGTGAGAGAGGTGCCACCATTGCTAGTCAGTTAGGCCAGAGCTGTCTCCTGCCCCCAAGACAATGAGTATGTAAAGAGAAAACTTCAGAAAGCCCTTTTGGAAGCATTTTATGATGTGGCAGGGCAACATTAAATCTCACTAATGCCCCGTGAGAGAAGATTTTAACATAGATACTCTACCTTTGCTAGTTCTTAAATACTTGGTTAGCTGCTACAGGGTGCAATAGAAAAATAAGGTATTGATATCACTTCCTTTCCTATTACTTAGTCAAAAAACATATTCTTGTTCAAATAGCTTCTGTTTTTCAAACATAAAAAGTTCATTTTACTTGCCCCGCTCTAATATCACAGCATATGTCTCCAGTACAGCATTGATCCATTACATCCATTACAGCAATGATCCTATGGCATAGTCATTCACTTCCAAGCAGAACTAGCCCTAGCGGTGTTTCACCATTAAAGAACGTTGCTGCTGCAGCCAAAGATGAAACACAGAAAGTAAAGTAGTAGTGTGCAAATACAACAACAACAGCATAGAAGCATGCATGATACGAGCTGTAAACAGGCTCTATTTCTCTACTGCAGCCGACGTAATACTGACAATTTGTAGAACAGAAAAGAAGGTCTGCAAGATGAGAGCAACTATTTTAAGCACATGTACATATGTTTGTCCATCTAGATAAACCAAAGATGAAGATAAAACCAAAAGGTCAGTGCAAGCCCTGTTTTTAAAATTTATTTAATACTTCTGTTTGGAAGTAAAAGCTATTGTGGTAGCACTATGCAAAACTGTAGATTTTTGTTTAAATCTATGGACTTTTATGAATTTCCCCTTTCTGAAGATCTTGAAATCAAAAAAGATTTGAAATAAAACGGTAGGCATTATTTACTTGCACTGGTATCAATAGAAGCTAAGGGTGTTTTCTGTAACACTCTGCATTACAAAAATATGTGATGCATAAAAAAGTTATTATATCACAACAGAAATATGAATACTAGTCCTCCTGCCATCACCAGCAGGCTGACCATCAATTAAACTAGGTTGACTTTGGCCTTGTGTACTGCACAGAACTTCCATCATTAATGGGTATGATAGTCCTTTGAAAACGTAAGGGTTCTGTCTGCTCTTTTTGCTTCTTTATGTTTTGAAAAATAAAAATCTTCTTTTTGTATTTCATTCTTAAGGGAACCATATCCTTTGTAAAGTAATTTAATTCCTGTGACTGTTATGAGGATCAGTATTTTAAAGGCCTTAGACAAGTTGTCATGAAGTACTGATTTTTACTAACAATTCGTAGACAAATGTATTTTCTTTAAGCCACTCTTTCATCAGTATTTAACTACTACAAACTACTACAAACTAAAACTACAAAATGAAGTTCAGAGAACTATAAAAATGCATTATTGTTAGTTAGAGTTGCAAAGAGCATGCTAATGAAGACAATAGCAAAATAAAATAAAATACATTCTAGACAGATAGACAAAGTCAATATACAAAATAGCTTCTGAAACCCCAAAGCGTGAGATTCACTCTTGGCAGAGAACACACACACACACGAGAAACAAATGATTCTTTGATTCTTGCTGATTTTTCTGAGCAACAAAACTTTCCTCTCCTGTGTTGCATACAGAATCACTTCCCTGTTTCTTCTACCATCTTCTCGCTGCAGGTAATCCAGGAACAAAAATTCTGAAAGAGAGCACCTGTGTTACTGGATCCAATTCCCCAGAACAGCACTAAAATTATAGTTTTAAAAGTGTCTCATCAACACCTACCCCAGAGACAAAAAAAGAAAAAACATCCCCTAAGTGATAATGTGGCAATGCCACCGTTACTATGAGGACTAACAACTGGATTTCCAGCGTTCAGCAAAATCTTCATGTATTTGTGCCATAAGTGTGGATACTATTGCATTGTCTGCTCTAACAATATGCTGTTTATCACCAATTGTCACTTGAGCCATTTAGGATCCATTGCAGCTGAACTGGACTTCTCCAGGCTCTGGAACTCACATGCAGAAATTCATGCACGTACATGCGCAACACCTTAATCTTAGCCTTTTATAAATCAAGTCATTTTGCAGAAGTCAATTAGTACTGATTTTGCTTTTGCACTTTATATAAAACATTTAAATCATTTTTCTTTAAAAGGCAACTCTGAGAACAAGCTAGCTTCTGCGATAACAATGTTACTTGGCTGATCCAGGACAGAAATAAGGTAATAAGGAGTGTAAAGTGAGAATATTTAGCTAATTTGTTGGCAAGGGAATCGCACCTATTTTCAGCAGTGAGATCAAGGCCAGCTGCTGTTCAAATTAAAATAAGTCACACTTTGATAATGGAAGCAGCATCAGGTAAATAAAACAAGCATACTTGTTTTAGGTCCTTCAATCTAAAAGTTTCTCAAGCACCTTCAAAGATGGGAAGCATAAGTAGCTCATTAAAACCATTAAGATCACCCAGATTTGCAAGCACATTTTGTTAAATCAGTCTATTAAAAAAAAAAAAATCAATAACTTATTTTTCTTACCTATGTCAGAATATCTGCCTTCAGTGGGCATTGTATTTTAAAACCTAAAGCAGCTGATAGCATTCAGCTCAATTCTCTAATTCATTTCCTCAAGCATCCTGATAAGTTCTTTCATTCTTAGTATAACAGTTTACTAATATCAGTTTATATCTAAATTCTAATTCCAATGTGCCGTCAGCAATACAGGGAAAGTGAAAGCTGACCGCTGAAGGCCTTAAGTTATCTTTGGGCCTAGCTGCAAAAGGGATTTTGTCATTCTGCCCAGAACAGAGGGCTCTGCAATATGTATCTGATGTGATTCAAGATGACCTCCATCACTGCGCTATGTTATTCCCCACTGGTGTAAAAATTAGATGCGCAGTTCCCATCTTCATCATAAGTATTGCCTATGAATATTACACCAATTTGAAAAATTCCATTGATTCCCAGATGGAAAGTATGGACATTAACATTCTTGTCAACACGATTATTGGATTTTCAATCTATTAAATAGAAAGAAATCTCAAGCAGATTGGTTTTACCTCAGGTATGTATTCTGGTCATAGAGGTCAATGGTTTTTTTATGACTTGTGTTTGATTACTGCAATAGTTCTTAGAATATACAGAGGAAAAAAAAAAAAAAGGCTGAAGTTGCTCAAACATCCAGTAATGCATCACATATATCTAAATATCACTTTTGGGTGTTCAGGATTTACTTCATATTTTAAGATGCTGAAGTGATCAAAGATGATGTTTTTACTATAGGCAGCAGTGTAACTGCAATATTTGTAGATATACCCAAGCTAGTCTAAAATTAGCCGATTCCTGTACTGCTACCATTGTTGCCATAGCAGCCCAGAGCTCAGTATTTATTATCAATGTCCTGGCGAGATTTTGCAGCTACAGGGAGCCTCATGCACATAAATGGTATTTTAAGGCTTGCTTTGGCTATGTCAGGTATTTAAATACAATGCTATCATTCCTAAATGGTTGAGGATCATTCCTAACTGAATTCCTTTCTGGATGCATTTTTTGCAGTGACATGACATACTGACTAATTTTATGAAAGTAAACTTGAATACCAAAAGATCATTTTACTTTGTTTTCATACAAAACTCATTCAAAACATGTGTTTTCATGCAAAATTATTTTGGTTCCCATTTACCGTTTTTCTTCTCACTAGGTTGACTGTTACTATAAAAGAAGACTTTGGCATAGTTTGTAGTCTACACATTTGTAATCTCCTTCAAACAAAAAAGTTTTATCGATTTAAGTACAAGTAAAAGTAGTAGAACTGAGCTACATTAATCCTAATTATAGATAAATAGCTGAGTCTAGCAGTAGTAGATCAAGGGAACAGAACTATTTAATTTTTATTAGTTATTTATTTTGACTTCCCAGTTTCCAAGAGGCAATACTCTTGGGGTGACTTGGTTTGCTTTGCCTAGAAACTCTAAGAACCTTATCAGTAACCAATATTGCATTACCAGTAGTTTCAGATAGTATTTATTTTTGGGTTTCATTCCATATGAGCAAACCCCAATACTACCTTGTTAATAAAGAGAAATGAAATAAAAATATGTAATAGCCTTTTATATAAATATATATTATATATATACATATATATATTTATATAAATATACATTTATATATATATTTATATATTATATATATATAAATNAACTGAAAACTTGTTGGGAATTGTACTGCTACTTGCAGAACTATATTTATGCGTAATACAGATGTACATGAAAAATTATGTATAATTGTGCATGTGTGTGTTCATGTGTATAAATATATATATTTATATACACACATATTTAGTAACAAGAAATCAGCAATAGTTAAGCAAGGTTTGAAATATTTGCTGATGATCTGACAAAATACTTAATGCTGCCATTCAAACCTCAAAAGATCAGTTCCGGAGATTTTCAGAAAGCAGAGTGAGTAAAATGAATTTCTGATATAACAATTAAAGGGTTTTGCCCTGAAGTAATAACTGCTGTCTCTTCTGCCCTTGACTCCAAAATTACTGTTATTGCACAGTCAGCTTGATAGCAATAAAGCTTTGTAAACTTTTGAACCATATGGAAGGAATAATAAATGTTAAGAAGTAAGAAAACTGCATCTACCGCATCTCAGAATGCATACCTGACTCTCTAACAGGTCTAGCAAGACATTTGGAAAACTGAAATTATCTGAAAGATTCACAGATTCTTGAAGAATAAATTTGCACATTGTAGGACTCCCCAAGGAAGCTTAAAACTTGTCCCATGTTCTTCTTTGCAGATCTGTTTAATGTGAATTTTAATCTGAAATAGTCACCTCCTGCTGAAAAGAAACTGTACTTTGGTTTCCCCTGTCTAGCAAAAGAGCTCTTCACACAAAGGCACTACCCTGCACAAGGCAAGTGAAAAGCCTAGTGGAATTGCAGAGACAAAAATTGTTATGGAAGGGGAAAAAAAAAATGTTCTTGCATTTCAAGAGTTTCTCCCTCTTTCTACAAAAGAACAGAGTATGGCAAAATCCCAGATGCCCTAAGAGACAAAAGCTTTTTCCTGGACCCTCTGGTGTTTCTAATTGTGCTAGATGTTAAAGAAGTGATGAAAACACATCAAAAACACAAAGAAGCAATAGATATTAAGAACCTGAAGATGTTTGGCATTTTGAAAATATAAAAAGCATTTTTGATATATTTAATGGTTCAAAAATAAACTGTTTTCTTTTTCCTTTTATGAAATTTGTTTTTAAAGTTTTAAGTTACATTAAATGCATTTCAGTGATAAGATATGAAGCCTTACTTGCTTTATCGCTCTTTCATTTCCTGTTTTGCCCAGGGTAGGGTATCTTCTCTCATATGTTAGTAATAACCATTCATGTCTACCATATATTCTATCAGAGATATTAATTCATTCTTTCCTATGGCTTTATCATGTTTTTAATCATCTGGCTTCCTTTGCTTTGCTTTGGATTAGGTACCTGACAAGATTTTGCTGTGTTTTCATTCACGTCTCTGGATTAGATGAACATTGCAAAATTTTTCCTAATGAATTCCAGTTTGAGTCAAGTAACAGCATTTTGCCTCATGATTTGTATTTATGATGATTACTAATAATATAACATTGATCATTCATGTAACAATATTAACAAATTATTATTATCAATAACCACAACAATGTTTTTTGAACTAGGCAAAAAAAATCTAATGCAAAATACAACTGATATTAAGATCATGGGTGGATGTCTGCTTTAGACCTACTGAACACTTGATTTCAATTTACTAAAGAAAGCTTTTATACAATGAACATTATACATATCAACAATATTGAACCAATTAAAAATAGGAATGAAAGATGAACACAATCATTTTCACAAGATTAAATTTTGCTTTGAGGTCTTCTAGTTTTATCTGCTGGTTGTTGTTTTTTCCCCCCATGACAAGGAATTTTCAGTCTTAAGTAGCACAAAATGCATTCTTTTTTTCTGTAAATAGCACAATTCTTTTTTTTGTGGATACTTCCTTATGATTTATTTTATATACAGATAAACATGAGAGTTTGATTCAGAGATCTTTTGGGAATACAACATAGAGAAGTCAGTAACTTTTGCTATGACATATATAGTAGTTGTGGTACAGCTATATACTACAGCAATCTAGTGCAGTAATAGTCTGGGGTGGTTTGCCTTTTATATCAGTGTAATTTTGTTTGGGGAAGGATGAAATGCAAGAGTCAGAAAGGCTGAACAAAGATGCTCAACTTTCTGATACTTAGCTTTTTGAGGATATTGACATTCTCCATCTCTCACTTTAAATTATGCTTACCATTTGCAGGATGGGTGTATACCGTATATACACTATGAGAACCAATGAAATGTATTTTATCATTTCACTTCATAAATTTTTGAAACACAAACATCAGTAAAGCTGTAAAGGAGACAGAGTTCTAATACACTCTGTGGCATAAGACACTTGGCCTCTCTGATAAGTATCAAATTCTGAGTAATTACAGAGAACGTTTAGTACCCTTCATGACCTTTCCATTTCCATCTTCATAATATCCAGCTGTACCTCAATATGCAGCAACACCTGGACTATTGACATTCTGTGTTTCAAGGAGCAGCAAGACTGTGGCTGCTCCAGGTGGGAGGACAAGCCAGGAGCCAAAGGAGACCATAGCACAGGCATTGCCCACATCATCAAAGTCACATTCCCACTATATCTGAACAGGGCCATGTTGGTGATAGCAACAGGGCCCATCCACAGGCATAGACAAGGTGAGGTAATGAATCAGGTCCCGTGTCTATCCAGTGAGTTCTGTCACAAATAGCAGGAGACAGCCAAAAACAGGACCGGAGACAAAGCTACCTATGATGTAGGTCCATGGTTTATCCAGGAAAAGCAGCCAGCAAGCTGGGTCAGCTCCGACTTATCTCAGACAAGATCTAGGTGCCCAGGAGCTTAAATGGAGCTCCTAGAGGATGTGTAGATGGATGCCTCTGTTGAGACTGGGCAGGATGGTTAAGATCTAGCATACTCGAGGCCCTGACATTAGGGTAAACACCACACTGTTAGGGCACTACCATTGCCTAAAGCATCAAGTGGCTTGCTTAATTTGTGTTTGCATACATTAAATGATAGCAGTAACTCAGACGGATTTTAGGATACAAAAAATTTCTTCATTCCAAGGTTATGTGGAACTGACGAGATGAACAAAATTTGAGGTATCCATCACAACTGATTGCCTTCTTTTTTGAACTTCAGCAGTAGACATGTTTTGCCATCTAGTCAATCATATTCATTTATGATTCATCTGCAGCTTTCTAAAAAAGACAACTACTGAAAACGTCACTGTGGTATTTTTTTTCCTAGTAAGCACTTGTTGTCAAGTGGAGGAAAACAAAAGATTTAGAAATGGGAGCTCTGGAAAAAATCAAGGCTAACCAATCACAGAAGGGCAGTTTTTAGGAGGTTTCATCTTGATTTTAGAAAGAGTTGAAGTTGCTATCTGAGTGGGAGCTAACATCAAAAGAAGGTATTGTGTAAACTTATCTTGCTTTCAGCTCAGAAGGGAATGAGCTGTTACAACCTTTCTGTGAAGAAGGGGATCTTTTCCATGTGTAGTTTTACGTGCTCTCTTGGTAAAGTGACAATCCATGTGTAGGTGAAACTACCGTATCAAATAATATCTGCAATGATTACTGATATTTCAACTGCAGAGGTTTTGTAGCCCTCTTTACCTTCCCTCACACATACTACGGATGCAGGCAAGACCCTGAGGTAGTGAATATTAAGACTGCCTTCAAATTGCTTCAGATGTTGTTGAGCAATATTCATCGAAGTGAAAGATTCTGTTCAGCTCCTGTTCAATTGAAAACACACACAGCGTTCTGCTCTGCTAGTTCTCAGGTTCCAGCTACTTGCTTTCCTGGCTTAACACTGGCAATACTTCTGGCTGATTAAGGAAATAGATGTTCATATTAAACATTTGGGACAAACATTAGTATCCCCTGAGAGTTGTACTGGAGGCCAAATGGAAGGTAGAACATTCTGTTTCAAGTATGAACATGTATTTATTATTCTTCTGACTCACAAACTCCAGCCTAATTATCCTCAGGCATAAATGCAGTAAAAGCAAAAGGTGAAGTTCCTTACTTCATCTGAACTTTTTAGTAGGCAATTTTCTCTCAGAAAAGATACTTCAAACAAAACATATAAAGGCTTAATTTTTATTAGGGTCAGACTAGTGAGAGAGAGAGAGAAGAAAACAACACAGTAAGATTTTGCTGCCTAACTAGACTCGTACCTGCAGAATAAAAACAGGCTGACTACGGTGCAAACAGTGCAGACATGCCAGTTTGGTCAGCAAGATGCACCCACCCTAAGCCACTCAGCTAAACATCAGGGGACTCATCAATTTTCACTTCCGTCCCAAAGTGCCCAGCTCAGCAAGACTATTAAGTATATATCAACTGTAATCTCACCGTTAACTATCCACCCACTTACCATCACCCACAGATTTATGCGTGAGATGCACGTGAACTAAATGTAATGTTGCTCTTCACAAGCAGAAATGATTGTCAGCTTACATTCCAACACAAGACGTTATCCAGTGTTTTTGTAAATAGGCCTAATTCTAAACATGTGATAGCATAACATGAATTTATGTTGAGAGAATAATAAGGCTCTAAATACTCAATAAACCTTTAAATCATATAGCAACATAAGGCTTTTAACTTATCCTTAGAGTACGGTATCATTATCTAAACACGTCAAAAGTAGTCACCTGGCCAGCACACTAATATAAATGTCTAAGTTCTTGCATTCTCAAAATGTTGTTTATATTTTCTGGGCTTAAATGTTCTCATTGCAGCATATCTCAGGAGAAATTTCTCCCCAAACTCCTGGAAGTAATAGACAATACTATCAGTGAGATCTTATGCAAGTTATATCATGCTCTCAGGGAAGCAAAATCTAATCTTTTTTGGTAGGCAAACAAAACGTTCTCAGATACACCTATACACCTGCCTGGCTATCTGGGGGAGACTGGAACAGAAACACTGAAAATCACACACACACACACCCCTATCTATCCATCTAAACTTAAAGCTGCTAAACAGAGTATCCAAACCAGAAACTGAGATCACCTCTCCCTCCATCAGACCAACCGGCTGCCACTCCCCGTCCAGCTAGCTATGATTTTTCTCCATTTTCCCATTCTCCACTCCCTTTTTCCTCCTCCAACTTCTGACCCAGCTTTAGTCTCCCCGGGCTTCCAAAGACACAGTCTACTCCTTTTTCTCTAACTGTAAGTCATTTGAGGCATGTGATTTTCTGCTGCCTTAGTTATTAGTTAGCAGAGGAGAAGCAGAATTCTGTCCTCCTCCAGCCACACTCCTGTCTGGCTTCTCTGTGGTAACAGAGCATCGTCTTGTCTGCAGTGGGAGCTGCAAGAGAACTGAGTAGTCACTCCCTACCAATAATAGAGTACCTCAAAGCTTTTGGTTGCTAGGCTAAGCACATGGGATTTTTCAAAAGTTTTTGGCTTACACAACTTTGAGTAGATTCCTCACAAGTCAAAAGGTACTTCTTCACAGAAACCATTTCCCCCTCAAATTTGAAATTCTCACTGCAAAACACAGATGCTACAATTATAGTGTATAAAACAGCATGAAATAATGTAGTAATAATAAAATATATCTTACATATAAAAGATGAAATAATACACAGAGCTTCAGATTTTTTTCCTTACCATGCAAGACAAGAGATTTGCAACCTGGCCTGGGTTTGATACACAGATGAGCCATGTGGGGTTAAATGTTTCTAAAACAGTTAAACCTTAGGGCAGGTACATGACATGGAAGACATCAACCCCAATGTTTAGCATTTGGCAAAGTTACAAGTGACTAAAAACAGTCTTATTACAGGAAATTAATGCTACTAGTGAATTGCAGAGCCCACACTTCCAGTAACACTGAGGTAGCTTTTATTCTTTGCAATCATTCCTAATTTACTTTAAGGGCTTGGGAAATATTTGTGTGTGAATTTCTGTCATGTTGGCTGCTACTCATCAGTTAGTGTCAAAAGATCACACAGAGGTTATACTTGTAACTATGATTTTGCCTGTCATAATGTGAAACTAATAGCTAGATGGGGGCCTTCTCATTCTCAAGAGCTGCATATAAAAAATTACCCTTAAACCAATTAATTAATGAATAAATTATTATACATCTATTATATAAGTGTATTAAATTATGTTATCTGACCAATATTATTTGCAACGTAAGATGACAAGCACTGTACTGCATAATGAAGAAAGGGATGGAATACAAATATACCCTGCTCACAAAGTGCCATCACTACTTGAATGTAAGCTGGTTTCATATATGACATGAGCAGTAACATTTCAAAAGTGCTTTTTCCTACAAATAAATGTAACATATCTGATATCTCAGATAGTTATGTAAATATGATGTGATTCAACAAAGAGGAGAGATGATTTCAAAAATGCTACCTCTTCCCTTTACCAACCCCCCACCATTTCCTATGGACATGGAGGAAGTCGAAAAGATGATGCAGGAACAGCAAGAGAACTGTTGTAAAACAGAGATTGAAAGTATAAAGGAATACAATGAGGAACAGGAGACAGAAAGTTAAATAAATGATATACTAGGAAATAAATAACTGAATTACTTTGAGAATTAATGTTACAAAGTTGATATGATAGAGAAGGTCAACTGGCAAAGAGACTGAAAGTGGTGATGAAAGAAAATTACCACAAGCAATATGTACTTGGAAGAATTTCTGAGGACTGAGGAGACACAGAGGACTGAAAGAGATATCAAAAAGATTAAGTATCAGTTATGGCTGTGAAAGCAGAAAGTGAAAAACTAGCTCTTTGGGAAGAGCTTTTATCTCTTACAGAAGTGAAGAAAGACTGCAAAGCATGGCTTTGATGGACAAGGGAGGACGCAAGACTTGGCTACCAGAGAAGCCTGCTTTCCAAATCTATTTTCTATATGAACTCTTTATACAGTTTAAACTCAAGTAGCCTCTCATACTCATGTATATAGAAGGAATTCACAAATATAAATTAGATGTCTCAAAACAACCCTTTGAGATAAATACATGTCAAACACAAGACCTTTTCAAATGATGTTAATCGTGTATTCTTAGTGTCCTCTGTTAACAGTTTAATCAGGCGATCAGACTTGATTATCTACATCATACGATAAAGTGTAATTCATAATTATTAAATTTCCTTGCTATCAACTTGAAATACAAGTTTCTGCCATAGACTATAAAGCTGCTATAAAACATAATTAGAGTTGTTCAACATCTGCAACATAAATCACTGTTTTTCATCAAGAAAAAAATATGAAAAAAAATACCATTTATTTTTAACAGTTCACGGTGACTTATTTCCATGAAGTAAGCTCATAATTGCCCTCATACTGTATGTTCATATTAAATGGAAATTGTATTTCCAGACATGCTGGCAATTGCCTTGAAAGTGTATGCATTGTTGGACTTGATGACCTTGAAGTTCTCTTCTCACCTAGATGATTCTATGATTATATCACATATCCTCAGAACATCTTTGTATGTGCCTATAAATGTAGTGGATTAATACCTGTACTGTAAATACAGGGTTATAAACTTTTTCTATAAATAATTATGAGAGAAACCCTCCCTGCACATGTCTGAAATCTCAAACTACACTTAGTCTTAACCTTCTCATTTACTGAACCTAACCACAGGCTGTAGGAGGTGACGACACTTCACAGAAGTGAGTTGTCCATATTGTATTTTATGCTGTATGTGAATCCAGTTGCATGAACTCTGAAGAATAAGAGGAATATCCTTATGAAAGCTAAAAACTAGGAATGTTCTTTCAACATTCACTGTAAGGGAAATACCTAGAACAAACCTAGACATACCTAGAACAAAGGTTCTCAAAATTCAAAAGGCATATTAATCTATTCAGAGCATCCCTTTTGTGACAGATATTTCAAACTGCGAACAGTATGTTGTATGTCACTGCACTCTTTGCAAAATAGTTGATACAGAAAAGGGTTGTCGTGACACACGGTCCAGAAAACCAAACGAAAACAGCTTTTGTGAGACTAACCGACTTTGCAGTAGAATAATGACCACTTAAGCAAGATAGGATAGTGATATGCTAAAGGGTATAATTTAAATTTCCACATTCAGGGAAAAATACATTTGTTTCTTGTGGAAAAAAAAAAAAAACACTTATTGTTTAAGCACTTTTAAAAGGACACCTAAAACATTAATTACTCTCTTGTTTCTACCAGTTAATTCCAGACAGAAGAATTATATGGATTACAGTACACTGACTTGCATGGATTAATGCTACGTTACAAGAAGTCAGGTTATTTTGAATCATAACTGTCCACAGAAGCAATTATTTGTTTCCTACAATTACAGGTTTTGGCTGTTAATGTTTCTTCAACATGCTTCTTTTCAATGATGTCTTGCATACCAACACTATTTTTGCATAGTCAGGGCCTGAAGCTCACTCCTTGCCTCCCAGGTTAGCTGCCTGTGCTCAAGGACAGCTCTCTGATGTGGCACCCGTCTTTATTCACAGCATTGTGAAGGAAGAGCTGTTCAAGAACGAGCCTTGGAAGACCTGGGGCAGTGTGGGTGGAATATGCTTCACCCAAGAGCTACTTCAGACCTCTCCCTTGGTCCTTGTTTCTGCTACCTCAGCTGGCTGATCCAGAGCCTGGCCCAGCTTGATCCTGGACAGCTGTGACAGGTCATAAACCCCCCACAGCTCAAATAAGCAGTTACTGCATATTTCTAAATATTATCTCTAGCACCTTACCTGTAAACTAAACGTAAGCTTCCCTGCATCCTTTTTTATCTGACGCACTGTTCCTTGTGTCATTTTTGCCTGCCTGCCTCCCTCCCTTCCTCACTGGAGGGAACACACACTCCTAAGGAGAGACCAACACAGAGACTAAGAGACCAGGAGAGACAGGGATGGAGTCTCTGCAACTTAGTAACTAGTCCAAAACCACATTCCTCAGTAGAGGAGGCTGGGGAGTAAGAGGGCAAACTGAACTGCTCTATGAAATGGGGGTATTTACCAGAGCTGGAATAACAGACTGACAAAAGGCTTAAAGGATGTACCTTATTACTCCTCTTTGTTTTGATGCTAGAATCATAGGAACACCATACTTGACATATGAGACTTATATTGAGTGTTGGACCACAAAACAAACAAACAAACAAACAAACAAAAAACAATAGACCTGAGATTTTAAAGGTGGTATTAGAGCTTGGATTTTTTTTTTTTTTGTACCTTCTAGCAGTAAAAATGGTGCCTTTTCTTCTGTTTCCTTCTGCGTCAGTGATTAATTATCAATGATACTAAAGACAACGTTTATTCAGGCAACTTGAGCTTTGCAATGCTGGAGCAGCAACAGGCTAGAACATGACAGGAACACTGATAGTGAGATTCTGATGAAGATACAGCTTCACTCTCCACTTTGTAACATGGAATTGAATTTTTTCTTTTAAAATAATACATTTTTAGAAGCTACACTCAAGATTCAATATATAGCAAAGGATAATCTGAGAATAGTAACACTACAAAATAAAGTAAGATCTCAAGGGTAAGAACTCATTATATACAAATTTATGGAGATGAGTTAATGCTGTTAAGTTGATATCTTCTCCACAATAACTACTTTTTCCAAACATTCCCAGTCCAATTGTTAACATCCTGCTGTACAAACAATATCTGCACACTGAGGAAGAAACAAAAAGCTACATCTAAGCTTTAAAAAATATGTCAATACAAGTTTAAATACAAATATGCTTGTCTAACCTAAAATTGCTTTACTGTTTTTAATGTAACCCTAATGAATGGAAAATACTGCATGGGAATAAAAACTTCACCTCTCATAGGATTAAGACTAATGCCTTATTTCATGTAAGGTAGGCCAGAAATACATTTTTATAATATCTTTCAAAAAAGCATTCTGTCAAGTTCCATGCACTTTAAATAAATAAATAGAAGGACTTACACAGCAGATTGTCATCTAAAATCCCTTTGCAGGCAGAACTCTTTTTCATTCAGTATCACTTCATTTCTTTCATCATGCTGTGGAAGCCAAACACAGCTTCCCAGCTCTGTGATCATCCTGGTGCATTGCACCTGCCAGGAAACAGCAGAGACACTACCGTGCTGCACTGCAGTGGGCAGAGTATCCACTGGCTGGGGCTCCAGGCTCACAGGCGTGGTAGATTGGATTGCACCAACGATCCCTCCAGGCCAGTATCCTATTTTCACCAGTGACCACAAGTATCCATGGTGTAAATGGGAAAGCAGTGCATGCATACCTGATACTTCCTCTCAGTTGCTTCCCAGGCTCCACTGAGTTCAGGGATTCTGAGCCAGATCATCTCAAACTATGTAACCGAAACCAATTCTTCTCTCTTTCACAAACTTGTCCAGTTGTACATTGAGCCCATGTGAGCCCTTAGCATCTTCAGCAAATTTAGGAACGGAGATCTACAGACCCTCTGTGTGAAGAACCACCTTGTTTGGGGAAGCCCGATGGCAATACACACTTCCCGGATGCACACCCCTTCCTCGAGAAAAATGGTGTCAAAACAAGAAACATGGTTGAAAACTGAACTTCATTGGGAAAAAAAAAAACATGATCTTCAGGTAGGAGAACGAGTGGTACATTTTGAATTCTGAAATTATTTAAAGGAGGGTAGTAATGTTCCTTGAATATTTTATTCTCCAAGTGTTGCACTCACCAGAAAACAAAATGTGCTGCTCATTTTATTATTATTGGTATTGCTTAATAACTCTTAAATTCTTAGTCACAGACATGCAACTCATGTAATGCTGTTAGCAATTTATAGATAATTGTTTATCCCTGTAGAAGTAAAGAAAATAATGTAAATCACTATCAGAAACTAAGATTTTTCAGTAGAGCGCGTATAAGGTTAGTGGAATCATTCTCTCTGAGGAGTGAAATTGAAGAAGTACATACGCGTTCTGGTAAGTTTAACACCATGGAAGCTAGTGACCAACAATGGCTGATTTAAGTAGATAGATATCATGGAAATAAATAGAAAGCGTGGCTGTAGGAGATCTTGGAAGATTATTTACTCCATTTCCCTGCCCCAAGGAAGATCAGTGATACCTAAGTCATTTCTTGCAGATGCACAACTTACAAACTTCCAGCTGTCCTACCCAATTTATTCCAGTGCTTCATTGTCCTCAGCATCAGAATTTTTTCTTTTCTTGATGTTAAAATCTACCTTTTTTAAAAACAGAAACCTTTTCCTCATTGATGACTTCTCTTAACTAATTTTCTTATTTATGTCTTCGTTCCCAACTCAGGATTCTCCTTTTCATGGCTAAAGAACCTTACTATAATGTGTATGTTTTTTTTCCCTCTGATATTGGCATTTTAGTGTATCCTGTTTCTTTACCTCTCTTATGGTAATGTCACAAGACAGGAATGCAGACTCAGGAATGCAGGAGTCAAGGGATAAAATTCCTACTGTGTCTTTCCTATTTACAAGATTCTCTGTCTTGATACAAGAAAAAATTATGTTGGTGGCACAAGACTTTTTCTTGGTGAACTCATCCTAGACCTATCTCTTTATCTTTCTGGTATATGGATAGTTCTATAGTTGATTCTAGTACTTTTCTAGGAAGTTCAGCTGGCTGTCATGTCTTTTTTGTTTACCTGTTCATGGGAATGTACTAAATTTATAATCATATTTTCAGAAATAACAATTCAAGATTCTGAGCCAGTCCTTTGACAGCCAAAGAGTAATTTTAATGAAGTAGTCACATGAAAACTTTTAAGTGAACTGCAGCTGTCATTTTTCAATATGTTCTCATTTCCATTGATTGGTAAATCTCCTCTTTCCTTAGTCTTTCTCTTAGCACTAAGTGGAGCAATCTCACTTATGCAATATTTTCTTTTTTTCACTTCATATCCTTTTGCTAACAGTATTTCATTTTACACCTTGGCACTTCTGATTTTGTGCCTAGGTTTTTGTGTTATTTTTTTAATGTCCTTAGTAGTTTGATATATTTTCCACCTACTTCTTTTTGTTTGAGATCATTGAGGATTTCATTACATTACCTGATTCATCTCTGCTTGTATTTTCTAATCTTTCTCTATCCTAGAATACACATGCATAACTTTTAAGGAATTGGAACTGCTCTGAATTTGCTTTCTACTTAGTATTGCATCCCATCACATTTTACTACCAGTTCCCTGAATTTGTTTAAGTCTACTTTCTTGAACTTTATGTCTTTATTTTGTAGAGATTTTTTTTCCCTTTCTAAGGACTGTAGTCTTTCTTTTTTCATATTCATTCACATGCAGGCTTTTAGCTGCTTTCGTATTTTGTTATTTTGTTATTCCTTCCTGAAGTTTAGAATTAGATATCTACTGTTCTTTTTAGTTTCCCTTTTTTTCCCTTTTTTTTTTTTTTTTTTTTTGGTATGACAATATGCTGGATGTTCTGTGTCTTGCTGTATCTATTTACTAAAAAACTTTTACTACCATTATCTATACAGTTGAAAGTTCAGGATTTGGGATTGTATTTTTTTTTCCCTCTTCCTTCCAGAAAAAGTCTTCTCTCCCCCAAGAATCAACTCTTAACTGGTTTACAGCTGATCTGATCATTTCATCCTTATCCAGAAAATGTGTATGTTCTCTTTTTCAGATCTACTCCCCGCCTCCCCCCCAAAAAGAAAAAAAACAATAACAACATCAACAACAACAACAACAAAACTCTTATTTTCACCCTTTGCAGATGTTTCTGGAGTAATTATACCCATGAATATTCTAATCACGTGAATTATCCCACTGAGTCTCTCATATGCCAACTGAGTAACTGTTGTAATCATTAATTAAGACTTCCACTCTTCCTGTTTATTTCTTTTACTTCTCAAATTAGTAACAATTAAAATATTCAGTGGATTGACATACAACTTTTACTTATCCTTCTTATGACCTTCTTGAAATCAGACCTACACTCAATAATTTTTAGGTCCTTTTTCCTAGTCATTATTGTTTATACTTATCTCAGAACATTTGTAGTCTGGCTCTTTTGATCCTAATTTAAAGATTTTCTCACTAGCAAGTGACAAAGTCTGTGTCAAAATGTTCACAACATCAACACCATATTTTAAGTATTTATCCTTATAAAGAAATTACCATATGTAACAGAACTATTCCTCTGCTGAAAATAAATGTAAAAATCAACTTACTGGATTGTTTCTTCCTCTCTCCTACCCATGCACATGCAAGTGCAAATATTCGGATTCGGTGCAAATATTTGGACATTCAGTCCAAATAAAAAAAAAGAAAAAAGAAAAAAGATTCTGTCAAATTTCCTCTCGTATTTAATCACTCATATCAAATGTTAGGTGGCAGATAGCCATGTCATTCAATTTGTTCCAAAAAGCGAAGTTTTCAATTATTGTCTACCTAATATCATTAAGCACATCAGTTACTTATTCAAAACCTTTTGTAATACTTCTGTAATTCTAAGGATTTATAACCAGAATAATGGAGAGCCATATCAGAAGCTGTCCTTTAGGTCACATGTACTAAAGTCACTTCAGTAATGCCACAAGTGAACTGACTCTCATTCAACCAATTGTTTGTAAAGTTTCCTCTCTCATTTTGTTGTTACAGTGTTGCCTCCACATACTTCTGAAATTCATGACAAGCTATTGCAGTTCTCAGGTTTATTAATAAATAGGAAATAGAATCAAACCACTCTGGCTTTTCACACACATTAGTGACTTACCATAACAGCGTGTCTTTCAGTGTATCTTGAACTGTCACAGGTTTCTTTAATACTTGTTTGGCATAATTTCCTACTCTGTGCATCTCATCTGAATTCAGCTAGAGACTAATTCTGCAAGGTGTTGAATTCCTTGCAAAAAATGCTGAGTCCTCAGATCTTATTAGTGGAACTGAGATTTCTTAATGCACTGAAGAATTAGGCCCAAACTCAAACCTGATTTCTTTATCAACATCACAGCTTCTGAGCCTGTTTACACAGGCTGCAATGGCTACTGCACTAGTGAAGTCTGTTTTTCCCAGAGCAGTTTTGAGAATTGGAGCTGGAAGACAGGAAACAACAGTATTTTAGAGGGAGGGAACAAGCTGCAGTGAAGATGCAAAGATGCCCCTTTACCCTCCAGTAATAAACACACATTCTTTTCTTGCAGAGCTTGTGCCTGTTATCATCAATCCAGAGACTGTGTCTGTGCTAATCCACATGGAAGATGCCTGGAAGGTCACACAAAATACCGCTTCTGTCTGTGGAGAGATGCCATCATTCTCAATGTTCTCAGCACTGCCAAGTGTTTGATCTATAAACCTATATTTATGGCAACAGTTCACACTCATACTGAAAATCTGCAAACCGTTTTGCCCAGCAGTCTTCAGTACATTAATTTGCAACACAGTTGGCAGAGTATACAGTAAACAGAGTGGTCATCCAGTTTCCTTCAAAGTTTTCTTCAGAGAGGATGAGCCTGCTGTTTGCTTTATCTCTGAAAGCTTGTATAAATGTGCACTTTATAATGTTATAACATCTTACTCTGTTCCCAGAATCAAGAATGAAAAGAGGGGGAAAAAGATACAACAACAACTACAAAACAATCAATGCCAATTGTTTTCTGTCATCATATGCAGCATTTTCTAACAGAAGAGTAGAGTTTTTTGTCCATAACAGTGGTAATTTTAAACTTTCTAGCCCAAGCTTATTTCTTGATCAGAGCAATAATAGCTCTGAAAGTTATGGCTAAATAATACATTAAACAAGACCCAAATGGATACCACATATCTCTTTCAAGAATTCCACAAAATCAGTACAAAGTGTTTAAAGTTAGTTATTGAGGAGCATTTTTCAAGGAGTACTTTTCACAAGAATATACTAATATAAAATTTAGCATAGGTTATGAATGGGTAAATATTTTTTGCAACATCCTGTTTGCCTTCTCCACCTTCCTCTGCTTCCATCTTCCTCTGAATACCTGGTGGTCCTAACAAGGCCCCTAATCAAACAAGTTTTTGATGTTCTGACAGTTTTAAGGAAGAGAACAGTAAGCCTGAAGTTTGTGTAGAAAGCCTACAGAACAGTCAGCCCAAAACTAGTGAAACAAGTCTGAAAGGACCCCAGAAGATTTAGACCATTTGGGCAACAGACCAAGGAGATGAAGAATGTAGAAACATTCTCAGTTGTGAAACAAAACCCTCCTGAAGAGAATTCAAAATTAAGGAATGAACTGAGAGATGACAGGGGCGAGGCACTGGTTATTGAGGAATGCAAGTGGCATGAAACAAAGCCTGGAAAGCACTGTAAGACCACTGAGTTGAGAGTCAAGGAACTGAAAACTGTAAACTATTACTTCTGGCACAATTTGCTGGGAGTGCCACAGTATGTCAGCTTCCAGAGAGAAGAATGAGAGAAAGATGGATCTTTGTAAGGATAGAAGGAGAGCAGGCAGAGGTCACTGGCTTAGAAAGCCTTGCTAAATTGTGTGTTGCCATTATACAATGAATGGCTTGACCATTCTGCAGGACTTCAGCTGGAGTCAGTTTCAAATATACTTGGTTTTATGCTTTCTTAGTCATTATCACAGACAGGGAAACAGCATCAAACTGCATGCAGGTTTATTTCTGGGAATAGCAAGACCTTCTAGTGCCCTTCATTCCTCGGAATAATAAAAGAAATTTACTCATTTGCATGGAGTTGTTCATCATAACCTTGATTTTAGTCCTCAGTAAGATGTAGCATAGTAAGTTCAGAGAAAGGATATGGGAAGGAATAACATTTAAATAATTTGAAAAATATTTCAGTCAATAAATTATACTTTTGTTCTTCCCTAGTGAATTTCTCACACCTTGGCATGCTTGACAAATATGCATTAGTTTAAAATTCCAATTTGTAAAACTGGCAGGTTGAAAAAAAATTCTAAAACATGCTTGTTTACTTGGGTTGAAAGCTTGAACTGAATTTCCCATACTCTCTTCCCATACTCTCAGCAGAAGTGACTTTTAGATGAAGGCTGAGCTCTGACCTTGTCATATAATCTCTGCTGAAATCAGTGAAATGTGTATTTACTACCAAGTGAAGAAATCAGAATCCTTATCAGATATTGGGAATTAAAATAGCTGCATCAAGTCTTAAATATCACTCTATTTTTATCTCTGTCTTATTTTGTCCTTGATACTTCTGAAGCTCAATCCAGCTGAGATCACTACATCTAAAAATGGCTGTTTCTCTTTAAAAGCTTTGTGTCCCTTTATAGATACTTTCTTCATTGTATGAGGTAGAGGACACACATTTCCACTGTTGCTGAAGCAATAGAAAATACAACAATGGAAGAAGGATGAACATAAGCTATGTCTAATTTAGCAAGTAGCATGGCAAAACAGGAGTGAAATTTGTGAAGTGAATCATTCGCTGCAGAGGACCAGCAGTCCATGTTACATATATTTGAAAGGGTTATACCTGACTAGTTCCAGTTTGATCCTGTGAACTAAATGCCCATTAGGGGGTTAGAGCTCATTAGTTGCGCTCTTACAGCACAGCACTTCTTACCAATTCAGAGTCATCAGGAAAGAATTGAGTTAGAGCACTCTGAAAATACTGGGGTGAGCCAAAGCACAACTGTAAAGAGCCTCCTAATCTAATACAAAACACTAAAAGTGGACACACCTATAAATTGCCTTAAGTATTCTTGCTTAAGATTCCCTGACAAATCATATGCTATTCCTGAAATTCACAATAGCAGCACATGATAGCAAGAGGACTTCAGGGCAGCTGGGCAATGAAAAAGCAGTGGGAGAATCCAGTGACAGTCTCATGCCTGAAAGAGATCACAGTATTTGTGGTTGCACAGAGAACTTTCCTAGAATAGAAATCTAAACCCTCCAAAAGTTGAAACCATTCAAAACAACTGTTTTGCACAGCTATGCTTGTAGGCAACTTTCTTCAGAACTGCAGAACGACAATTAGATTTCTCACTCTGTTTCTGTATAAAAAGAAACGGCATAAATACAGTGTATTTTGCTCTTTAAATGTGAGTAGTTCTCTCAGGTATTTGAATGGCATGGAGCAGAAGGAGGCCTTATTCTGAGCAGAATTTAGGATATAGCATTCCGCTCATTTTGCTTCAGATGCTTTTTGCCTTTTATCATTTCAGCGACCTTTTAGTATTGCAACCTTGAGCACCCCCCTGTACCTGCCAAATGATTCGGGAAATAGTTGTTTGACCTTTCACTATATTACTATACATGTGTCAAAACATTATGGGGTATACAACTATTTAAGAAGCCAGTTATTACTGAAATAATAGAAACCTGATTGCAAAAACTATTGACAAAAAAATGAGCTATAAAAGCCTTGTTAATCCCACCTGGTAAAATCAAAGCTGATTATTCATACTGGGTTTATTTGAAGCATCTAACTTCCCTTCTCACTGAGAGAAAAACAAGATCCCCTAAAAATCAATAATGTAAACAAAGTAATCAGTGTTTATTTTCACTGAAGACACTTGGAGAAAAGAAGGAAAAGAGGGAAGAGGAAGAGGAAGAGGAAAAAAAGAAAAGGAAAAAGGAAAGAGGAAAGAGGAAAGAGGAAAGAGGAAAAAAGTCACAGATAATTTATTATTAGTGCCAGTCTTACTTCCACCCCACTGTGCACCTCACTTATGCTGTTTCTGGGTGGCTGATTATATCCCAACTTGTTCATAAAAAGAATGACTAACAAGTTTGGTGTAAACTCTCAGAGAAAATAAAAATAAAACCAAAAGTCTTTTGCAGTCAAAATAGTAACTGAATAAAATCATTAGTACAAATGCAAAATAAAATCAAAAGCTCAATAATAATGACTAGTAATTTTAATAAAAATGAGTAGATGGCTTTTACATATTATTGATGTTTACCTCTATGCTAACAGTATGTAGTACAAAAAATGTTATTATGTTGATGAAGGAAGGTTTCTGCATCATGAATAGGTAAAAGTTACTCCCACAGATGCCAACCTATGAGGAAACAGGCTATGTATGACACATTAGGAGGTTCTCAGGAGACTTTTGATCAAATACTGCACACTTAGCTGCTTAGCCAAAGATAAGAACCTGGATTTCTGGATCCATTCTGAGGTACACTCATTTAATGGGTTAAACTATGAAAAACAGGACATACCTTAAACTATATTCATGTAAAGCATTCAGTACTATGGGCTGTTGTAGGATTTGGTGCATTTTTACTAACTTTCGGAGCTATAACCTCCACATTAAACAAATAAATCTGAAAAAGGAAACAGAAAGGCACACTATCTAGAGGAAACAAATATTTAACAATTTTGCTATATAATCAACCTATAAACTTTTTTTTTTTTTTTGAGTGATATAACATGATTTCAGATTAAGCAAATAAAGTAGGACAGAAAACACTTCATAAAAAGCAGAAGTTTTCATTATCTGTGGCTACTGGCATGTTTCTAGCCTCTATCTCCCTTCATAAGAAGCCCATTCTCTTCTCTCTCTTCCTTGTCATCCTTACCCACTTAGTGCTGGAAAGGCTGTAAAAGCTGAGATACTCGGATAGAAAGAGAAATCTTCATTGAACAGAGTCAACTCAGCCAACCCATACATTAATGTCCACTGGACAAGATTAGCAGCTAGCAGAGTTCTGAAGAGCACTGAAGCTGCTGTGAAGCTGCTGCATTTTAGGCAGGAAAGATCCCTACCAGGCACAGCATCTGTTTGATATTAAAGCTGTACAGAGAAACTTCCTTTGGGATGAATGACATACATTCAGATCTTTAAATTCTGGGCTGTTCATCACAAAACAGCTGAACATTTTAAGATATCCATCTTTGACAGAAACCAGCATGGTTCACCAGAAATCCCACAGGATTTTTCCACTCAACACTTTTTTCTCCCAGTTGAAACCTACTGTTCCAGCAGCTTTCACTGTACCTACCACGTCTCAGTGCGGTGAGAGAGGCTCACTAATGCCACTGTTTCGTTGCAAGAAGAAGGGCAAAACGACTGATCTGTGTATGTCAGTGGCTGTTTGAAGGAGGAGGTAACTTGAATGCAGTGAACAGTAAGAAGGGGGGAGATACCTGTGTGGGGCTGGTAAGCTGCTGCACAGGGAGGAAAGTCGAATGTCTGCACTTCAGAAGAAGGGTGCTTCCTTTAGGGAGAAGTAGGTTGCTGCTGCTGGGGGCAGGAGATATCTACAGAGGAGAAAATGCAAATGGCCTACAGGACCCAAAACCTATTATCACTTTAACCATCCTGAAAAATGTAGCTCTTTTTCCTCAGTAATTATACTAACAATTCTGCTAATTTGCTCAAATACCTTCCCGATAATGATTTCTGTTATGCTCTGTCTCTTTGAGGATGATACTTTGCCATGTAAATTAATGTTTGAGTTCCCTGAAGTATGGCTGCACCACTATCAATAACAAGAGCACTGACTATTTTAGATGATTCAGGGTGACTTCCCCCAGGAAAAGGGCTATGCCAAAGGAGGAAAATCCCATAGACAACATGCTGCTGCTAAACACAGCAAATTTAGTAGAAAGGGTGCTCCTTGCTCTTCTCCAGTGACTCATACTGGTGTCTTCTGAGAGCAATTAGAAGGAAGATTTCTCCCCAGGAAAGAAGAACTGCAAGTTACTGAGGATTAAGAAAGAACTTCAGTGTCCTTAAGTCTGTATCTTCAGCACCAAGAGCTTGTTTAACAAGAGGGCTGAAAAAAAGCCAAGAATTCTAAAAAACACTCAGCAGCATCTAGACCACATGTAGAATACTTCATCCAGTCTGGGGATCCCCAGTACCAGAAAGACATGTAACAACAGACATCATTTGAAATAAGAGAGGTCTGGACTGGTTTTCACCATAACTGCCAAGCAGTCAAACAGGTTGATCACGGAAGTTGTGCAGTCTCCATCCATGGAAGTTTCAGGTCCTGACTAGATAAAGCCCTGAGCAACCTGATCTAACCTCGCAGGCCTTGCTTTCAGCAGAATATTGGACTAAAGACCTCCAGAGATCCCTTCCAAAGGGAATTATCTTATGAGCCTAAGAGACCATTTAATAACTAAAAGGTTCAAGTTGGACAGCATCTGAAGCTCAAATCTCTTGGAAGATGGCACAAATAGTTCTACAAGATAATAAAGAGCATTAAGAAAAAGCATTTCATAAGCACACTGAACTTCCCTGCACTGTATACATCTTTGTTTCTTTTTGTTGTTTCCTTTCTTTGTTGTTGTTTAAAAAAACAAANAGCACACTGAACTTCCCTGCACTGTATACATCTTTGTTTCTTTTTGTTGTTTCCTTTCTTTGTTGTTACAATTGTCTTTGGAATAAACAGTTCAAAATCATCGGAGCAGAAGATGCAATCATGACAGGATGATTTAATACTTAGTTCCAAAAATTCTTGTTCTATACAGTGAGACTGGCAGAAAGGTGAAAAATAGGTAATAGGTAATATAGCTGGCATTGTGATGCTGATACAAGTCAATGTGGTATTAAAAATGATCATCACCACACTTCAGAAGTGACCCCCAAACTTCTCTTAAAGAGCCTGCATTACTGTTATTTTGGAACTTAGGCAGATTCAACCTAGAACTTTTTTACTTAGAGTTTTTCAGGGGCAAACCTGTAATTACTGATTTTTCTACTATCAAATCCAGGTAAAACCTCAATAGATAAAAAATCAGAACAAGAAAAGTGAGAGGAAAATACATGCAAATATATAGATAATCTCTTGAGTTCCAAAGAAAATTTCAGATAGCCAATTTTTTTTCCACATTGATTCCCACAATAAAATGTGCCAAATTTTCTCAGATTTATTGCAAGAGAACTGCATAGCCTTTAGTTGTAGTCAGATTTCCTCTTAATGGCTAACATAAGTACTAGTGAAATTCATGGGTAATATTAACAGGTCATAATACAGAAATCTACAATGGGTGTATTGGATGCATTACAAATTTGGATAAAACAATTTGATGCTAAACTGAGAAAGTACGGAAATTATCTGATAAAAATATGAAAAAATCCCGAACAGAACTTTTGCAGAAGAGCAGAAACTAGCACAGCAATCTTCAAATGTTGAAAATGAAGAGAAAATCAGATGCAGATTGGCACGTATGGAAACAAGACTGATGATTAAAGCAGATCTACAATGTCATCAAACACGCAGGTAATGCCTGCACCATATGACACCAGTAAGACTACACTAAGAACATGCCTTTCCATTTCAGGTCCTCCTTAGCAGAAAGTAAATTGGAGCATGTAGAAAGCAACCTTTGTAAGAGAACAAGAAGGGCTTTTTGTAAAGAAAAAAAAAAAAATACAAGGAAATTTAGCTCTACTGTATACTTGAAGAGGGAATGTCACATAGGATGAAATAAAAGGGAAGACATTTATCCCAAAAGCTTTCAGCTAGTAAAACTTGTTAGACTGAAAAGCTATCCTGCAGCCTTCAAGTTACTTAGGACAGATGAAAGGAATGTAGACACAAAAATAAAATATACACCAGGGATAATTTCTGCATTGATAAAAAGAACAGAAAGAAGATTTGTTTTCTGTGAGTGAAAACTGAATACAACCTACTTGTTTTGGCTCCCTCACTTCCTCAAACATGCATTTACCTGTTGAGTACCTGAGAAAATAACTTCCAGTCATATTTTAGGTCCATATATCCAAAATCCAAGTGTAGTGCTTACAGGTAGTGGTATTTAAAGTATCCTGCATAGGAATTCAAATGAAATTGAAGAGTTCAGAAAAACAAGTGCAGGAAGATGACCCTTGTGGCAGCTTGTCTTGCAGCTCATTCATTATTAGGTCATATTCTGTGTGTAGCTACCCAGTTTCTGCAAAGAGAAAAGCCTCCAATTATATGACAATAGAAATGGTGGAAAATCTTTGCAAAGCTGGTAAGAAGGTCATGTTTTACTGTGCTTATACAGTTCTACTTTTCTTGTCGATAAGTGAAGAGATTTCTCAGCAAACACCATATAACATACATATCACTACTTGCTATTTTCTCTGATAAGATGTTTAGCTTGTCTTATTAGCCATCTACATCTCCTTTGAGAGAAATGATGATTTTTGCAAAAAAAAAAAAAAAACAACAACAACAAAAAACTGACATAATTTCAGAGGATAGCAGTTAGTCATTGAACATCATGCCATAGCATGTCTTATCTCAGCTTGTGGTGATTTGTTTTAAGAATCACTTTGCATTTTGCACTCATACATAAATGATAATTTCTTTCCCCTGTGTACACAGGGGAGTGTTTCTAATCAGAATATATATTTTTTAATTTGGACAAGAAAGGTACGTGCTATCATTAATCATTTGATTTTATTTTTCTTTGGCAGGCACAATCCTGAGGCATATAAAAAGTTGTCATGTCTGAAAAAAATCACTGCAAGATGCTTATTCTCATCATTTGGAAAGTTTTCTAAAGTGTCTTTTTAAATTATCTGCTTTAAAAGTTCAAAGTTAATTTATTACACTGTCATTTTGCATCCATGTTTTATTACTTCCTGTATGGTATACAGCATCAATTTAGTATTTGAAAGATTTTATGGTTGTATTATCCTAGGCATGATTTTAAAAGAATTTATCCAATTTTATTGTCCAGGTTATGTCCTTGGATATCTATTTTACACTGATATAAAAGTGGATTTGTTTTTACATAATTCCAAAATTCACTTCACTAAAATTCACCAATAGCAGTTAAAATAATCATTAATAAAAACCCTCTTACTTTACCACAGTGATTTCAGAGTCAAACACCAAAAATTAGAGAAAGTGGAATCCAGGTAGCCCTCTGTAAGCATTCAATTTGAAGCACAAATCTTGGTGCTGTTATCTGATATTGTTTTCTCTGCAGGATCCTGACCTACCGTTCACTAGATCCTGAGGTGCCATCTTCTACCCCTTCTAACTCCTTTACCTGGCTCTGCCACTCCTGTGACTCCCCAGGACACACAGAAAGCTGCTCAGACTGCTAGAGTGAAGCATTCAGCTCCTGTATTGCTGTGGCTTAGCCCCCCGAGCAGCAAAGCATCACACAGCCATTTGCTTACCTCCACACCCCAGGGGGATAGGGGAGAGAACTGGGAAAAAAAAAAGAAAAGTAAAGGCTCATGGGTTGAGATAAAGGCAGTTTAATAGGACAGAAGAGGAAGGGAAAATAAAATAATAATAATAATAATAATAATAATAATAATAAAAGAATATACAAAGCAAGTGATGCACAGTGCAATTGCTCACCACCCACTGACCAATGCCCAGCCTGTCCCTGAGCAGCTGCCACCCCATGTTTATTGTTCAGCATGATGCCACATGGTGTGGGACATCCCTTTGGCCAGCCTGGGCCAGCTGTGCTGGCTGTGTCCCCTCCAGCTGCTGGGGCACCCCCAGCCTCCTGCTGGCCGGGCAGCGCCAGGGGCAGGAGAGGCCTTGCCTCTGTGCCAGCGCTGCTCTGCAACAACAAAAAGGTCAGTGTGCTATCAGCACTATTTTCATCCTAAATCCAAAACACAGCACCATACCAGGTACGAGGAAGAAAACTAACTATATAGCCAAAACCAGGACATGTATGCAAATAAATTCAAGTTTTGTGCTTCGGGTTTGCAGCTCACCTTCCAGCAGCATTTACTCTTTGTAATGAAATTGACACATAATGCAAATGCATTCTCTCTTCACCTACCAGCTCTAGAGAATCTCTGTTTTTTTCTTCTCTTTGAAAAAGTCTTTTGCTTTCCTGTATCTTGGAAAGCACATGAAGCTCTGAAAGGCCCATGTAAAGCACATGGACCTGTGCTCTCTGTCTCCTTGATGACAAGCCTCCTGAATGATTATTCATTTTGTTACTAAACACACTACATAAACTCCTGCTACTTTGATCATCTCCCCAAATTTGGTGGGATGACAGCCAGATCCAATGGTTAAAGTGACAGATTAAAAAAAAAAAAAAAAAGTCCACAGCTTAATTTTCTTACATTACCATAGTTCATTCCTAGGGTAATATTAGAAAAAAATAGAAAAATTACTTCCATTGAAATGTATTTCTGGGTGAATTTAAGACACCGCTCCAACATACTGATTTAAGTCTAAATTAAATCTGATTTAAGCACTTTTGAAGATCAGAAGTATTTACATGCAAGAAAACATTTATTTGGGGGAAAAAAATGACACAACAAAAACTAACCAAACATATCAAGAGAAATATTCACTCTGGTAGTTCCAAAGCCAACTGCACATTTACTTTTCAGCATGCTATAATCAAATTTTCTTATATATGCTAGCAATTCAATGACTTTCTCATTAGTAATCCCAGAAATCATGGTAGATTCTTCCCGTATTTTTCACCATACTGTATATACTGGAGTATACTATTTATCTGAGACTATTTATAGATCACTAAGCAACATTCAGGTCTATGAATAGAAACTTACTTCCCCAAGGTGATTTTTGTTCTTGTTATTTGTTGTTTGTTTGTTTGTTTTTAACATAGTTTAGTGGATTTTGTAGGAGGAGGAATAGGATATTTGATAAGAATATGTAAGTCATACCTTTAAACTCTAACCTCATTCCTAAGAGGTCATTGAGAGGGTGGTTTATTTGTCTCCTTATAGTAATATTTGAATACTGCTCAAGAAGTATTGCATATTCTGTGGGCCCTGTTCTGACCACAGCAAGAAGTCTATGAGTTTACTTCCTCAGTATTGATTCTGTTCCCTACACTAGCCTTCTTTCAGCCTTCCCTCTAGTCCTGACTTGATTTAAGTTTTGCTGTTTTGGACCCAGCCAAGATCCCAACCATCTTAATCCAGATCACAGTGAAACGTTCTTCATTTATTTCGAGTGGCGTTTTACTTATTTACCTACTGCAGAGAAAAAATGCTAGCACAGAGAATTCAACCTTACACCTTCCAAGACAGTAACATGTCTTACCAAATTACTTCAGATCCCTACATTCAGGTGTATTTCTCTTCTGTTTATAACTACCAGGACAGAGAAAGCAGTACTAGAAAAGCCAGTCAGAGAGGACACAACCACCGGAGAGGACACAGTACAACCAGGCAGAAAGGCTAACACACAGCCACACTAATCCTAGATCTACACCTTGACAATTGGAGGTGCACAAAGACAATAAAGGAGAATG
>VXAA01003985.1:200975-219630 GCA_013399115.1 Anseranas semipalmata
TTTTTTTTTTTTTTTTTTTGTTACATGCACTTGTTGGCATTCCTTTTCACTCATATTGTCTTATTTTATCTACTAAATCTGTGACCCATAACTCCTCTACTAAATCTGTGCTGTGACAGTGACAGATGCTTTTTTGAGTTGATTGTAGCTGGCTCGTTGTGAGAGGCAAAGCACCCACAGATGTCAGCTGTTGTTCTATCAGACTTAGGGAGGCAATTGGATAAATTTGGAATAGACAGTGAAAATTACTCCAAGAATACATCTAAGAACAAGGATAGAAAAACACAAAATTTTATTTTAGGTGTGAGTGCACAAGGCTCTATCACAACAGTGACAAAATCACATCACTAGTCAGCCAGACAGTTCTCATTGTATGTCATGGTCTCAACATTTCTAAACCATAGGACAGTTTATGCCAATAACTGAACCTCATTAACATCGTTACACTGTGAAAGTCAATGAAAGTAGCCCTTGGTTTAACGATCATCACTCAGAGCTCATGAGAGCTGACAAAAGCATTAGCCAGACATACCTTCCAGCACTTGACTGTGCAGACACTAATGAAGATACAGGTGAGTTCTCATGGAGTTTGCTCTCAAATATCATTTCCATTAGGGAAGTGAAAAAGCAACAGCAATAAGATTCTTTCTGATGTTTTCCTCTATATCTTAACCACCAAGAATTTTACAGCCCATGTCAATCATGTTATGTAACGTAAAGGGATAACTTTTTTATTGTATCATATAACTAGTCTTCTACCAACTGATGCTGCAGTATTGCAGGTATGGTAACGACTGAAAGTATGTGTACCTTGTAAAATGTTACCACCATAACATCAATAGTACACACCATCCTGGCCATTGTGAATACTGGAAAATAAAAAAAAGATACATCACCAGAGCAGAATAAAATGGAAGTGTTCGCACGTGCACTTTACCCAGAAAAAGTAGACTAAAATAATTGAGAAAAAAAAAAAAAAAGCCATGTGATATTGTGTTTCTGACATATTTTATAAAATCATATGTAGTAAGCTAAGTAACGCAGTAACGCATGAGTAACACAGGATGACACGGTCCTTCACATTTAGCAGCCACTTGGGAATCAAAGACAAATACTGTAAATCCTTATCTGCCCTAGCCTGATACGGGCAGGATAAAGGAATTGGCCAAATCAAACAAATATACTTCTATGGTGGGGGAAAAGAAGAGGGCAGGATAATCCAACATAAAAGAAAAAATGGACAATGCAAACATTAAACATGGGAGGTTAAAATGACAAGGGCACAGAATGCTGAAGATTTTTTTTCTTGATTGTGAACCAGAAAAGAATGCAAAGAATTGACTGCTAGTGAACACCCTGTTTCAGAGGAGAAACAGGAGGAGACATTTCTGGCAAAAGACTTGAAATCCTGAAAGGCAATTGATCCAAATCCCAAGGAAGGCTTCCTGGGCCATAGCATGTTTAGACTTGTGTACTTTTTACTGTTACCCAAATTGAAGGGTGCTTGCTTTTAAATCTTCTGCAAACTCTGAATGTTATATAGTTCAAATACTGTCACCAAAATGTTAATCTATAAAACCACACTCCAGGAGAAGGTTTATGCCCATTGTGGCTTATAAATACTGAGGTGAACATATGCATTGAGAAATCATCACTCAGAGCTCCGAACTGGATTGTTAAACCTGATGAAACAGTAGCAAATTGGAAGGTGAAACGTGTGCCAGTAGAGTGAAGGATAAAAAGAAGTTTGCAATTAAGAAAAACAGGAGGTCTGAAAGTACTGGAAATTTTTCCTTGAGTACTTTGCTTTTGATGACATTTTCCAAGTTTTTGCTAGATTTTCTTCCTTTTCTTTCAAAATCCTTCTGATCCCCTGAATTGGTGAAATTTGAGAAAAATAGTAGATTTTCAGTCTTTTTGGTTTTTTTAGTCAACAGTCTCAAACTAGCAAAAAAACCCCACATTTTTTAAACCTTACATTTCACTAAAGGTATTCTATTTCCCGATACTACTTGCTTGCATCTGTTTGTGATCTCTAAGCTTTTTAATGTAGCACTTTGCTACGTAGGCAAGCAAGGACCTCTAGAAGCATCTTGCTCAGCCTTCTTGTAAAAAGAGATCATTTATTATGATACGACACTTCCTGTGTAACACTGCTTCTGTATGCAAAAACATAGCCTGTACCTTTCTGACTGAAGTAAGAAGTTCCTAGGAATCCTCTGGACAGCATGTACTCCCACTGCCTAGAACAAGAGAGAAGAGCTAATAAGCTGTGAGATGAAAATAATAAATAAATAAATAAGACTAAAAGCAAGCTCTGGTCCTGGAGAAAAAGGAGGTGTGCAGATGTTGCTTCAAACCTTAAAATTTTTATACTATATCATTATATTTGTTTTTAAAAACTGAGCCAATAAATCAGTGGCAGGTTGTGGGCTGTATTTTGTTGTTGCTGTTGTTCAGTACTGTAGATATAATCCTTTGTTCTGCTTAGTAAGAAAAATAAATTTTCATTATCTTATGAGAATACTTGAAGTTTATAAAGTGATTTTCCATTATTATGTTCCCAGGTTGAAATATTTAAGTACAAAGCCATTTTCAGTTAATACTTGCTTTTACACATATACTTTAACTAATGCAAGATAGTAGACTACATTAAAAAAGCAACAACAACAACAACAACAACAAACCCCCACACTACAGGAAGTCAGTGCTCTGTAGTTTGACTGCATGGAAAATATACATTATATATCCAGATATGATGCTGTCTATGTCCTCCTATGACTAACATATGGGGATCTCCAGCAAAATTGCTGGAATCAGCCTGTGCCTGTATCAGGTGTCCTTACGCTGGGCCTTGGTTCAGGTGGCCACACATGAACCTAGTGACACTTGAGGTGTCAAAGGTACGCTGCCTATTCTCTCTGCAGGGCCATGGAGCACCCATAACGGCAGCATCATACATTCCAGCCCCATGCAGGTGTTTCTGGAGCTAGGAAGACTGGCTCCAACAACTTCTGCATGGAAATTATGGGCACACGGTCTGTAGAGAGCACACAGCACTGCAAGGAAACACAGTCTGTTCTGCATTTGCTGGATGGCTGCTCTGCATACGCAGTACACCTAACACTGCCAGGATATAGCAGGGTTCAGCCTTTGCATATGTAGTCTAATTTACATGCATAGACAGTTCATCTGATGATTTTTAAAATAATTCGTCATATTGAACATGACTTTACTAGACATGGCCATAATATCTAGGATTTCCAGATAAGCTGTAGCCTAGCTGATGCAATAAAGTCTATTTAGGCTACCAGATATACCAAATCTTTCAAGAACTTTAGGACAACATTTCTAGGTGGAAAAAAATAGAGAACATCCACAAAAATTGTATAGTGCAGCCCAAATACCAGGGGTGGTACCAGATACCTGGTGGGAAGCCATTTTATTTAGGTATTTTTCTTAGTCCCTGAAAGAATTAGAAAAATGCAGCTGTTTTGAACCTTCTTCTTAAACCACATCTCTTCTATGATTCTTCACTATGAAAGGAAATAGATTCTTCACTATGAAGAGATTAAGCTTCACCTCACTGAAATAGTGACATTTGTGCTTAAGGCTACAACTGAATACCAAATGCTACTCTGCACTACAGATTAGAAAGCCCCTGCAAGATGAAGGCTGCAGATATTTACTAAAGGTCAAGAAGCAGAAAGAGGTTGTTGGTTTTTTTTTCTTTTCTTTTCCTTTTTTTTTAAGCAGAGGACATCTCGCCTCTGAGATCTGTTTGATTTGGTGTCTCACACAGCCCTACACCTTCACAAAATGTTCTGCCTTTATTACATTGTATTGCTTGTGAAGTAGATACAAACAGGAGCTCCAGAAATCATATAAAAACTTAGCAGGACGCTATTACCCCTACCAGTCTTACACTGCATAAAACTGTAGCTAGTGTTCCTGTCTTTCACTTAAAATAGACAAAAATAGGCCAAGTCTAACAAAGTTCTAAAGTTATGCTCTTTTTTATTTAACAAAAGCTAAGGCCAATAAATATTTATACATACTGGGAAGCTTTTTTTTTTTTTTCTTTAAGCCTTCTGCAGTACAATCTGATTTTGTAACTGAATCATGGAGTGTAAATATTTAACAAATATTCCAAATGAACAAAGCAGTCTGGGAAAATAGTAGTTCTATTTTCTAAGAAAAAGAGGTCCAATTTAAATGTATTTTTTTTTCTGTGTACACCTTTCACATATGTTTTCCACTTCTCTACTAATATTTCAAAATAACAATGCTTTTTATTTTTCAAGTGCTATGGTTTCTTTCCCTTACCCTTTTGTTTGGATACCAAAAATACTTTTAGCGAAACAGTATTTAGTACTAAATGTTATATAGTGAAACCAAATCATAAATTACACAGTTGTAGAATTTCATAAAATATGCAATTTCATAAAATTCTGGATTCTATTTAGCTTTTTGTTTAAACCTTAACTGTTTAATATGCTTTCACAATCAAGTGGACTGAAAAAAAATTCACTGTTTTATTACAAACTATTGTTTGACTACTTTTTCTCTAACACTTCAGAACATTATTGAGAATATTCTACAAGAGTTAGGTATCATGATTAATAATTGTTCAACTACTTCAAGCCTATGGTGCAAAAATATCCTTTGAAAAATCCTACCTAGCCAAGGCTATATATCTGCTAAAATAAAACCTGAGTGCTTCTTGTCCTTTCAAAATGCATTAAAAAATGTTGAGAGAAATATATTTTTAAATCAAATCTGAAATGAGCAAAACTATTGTTTCTTCAATCCTAATAAACTGTTTGTATGAATACCCATATCAGGAAAACACTACCTTTAAAATTTAGTACTATGACTATAATAACAAGCCTTTAGATTTGCAAAAAGCTGTTTCATTGTATGATTCAAATTATACTAGCACAGTGGAAAAGGTAAGCATGTACTTAGAAGTAACAGGTAATACGCCTTTTTGAAGAGGGGTTTTATCTTCCATATTTGATAGTCTGCTTTGGTTTTCTGACTAAGGAAGCACATATATATACATACAAGTTAAGAGATGCCATAATATACTTTGAAACAGATACTATAACAATTCAGGCCCACGATTAGGTTGAACAAAGCTGTGTTTTTACAGGCCATTTATCGGTTCCACTGATTTATTATAAAGTAACCTTGAAGAGTGCAAGTACATGGTTTTCATACAGTGGTTTGTCTAACCTTACATTTGGAATGCAAGAATTGCCCAGAGAGGAGGAACGAATCTCCTTTGTATGGATGGCTTTGCAAGCCTGTGGCAGAAAAGGTACTCATTGATTTGGCTGTATTACAATATAAACTGTTATATCTATCCCAAATATGTTTCCCTCAGAGATGTAGAAAAACTAAGAAAATGGCATCTTCATACTACTTCCTCTAGTAGGGAGTTGCATCCTATTTTCCGTGACTCATTTGAAGTCACATTTTTCACGTACACATCCTTGAACAAGTCTGGGGGTTTGAGCAGGTGGAAAGATGGAACTCAGGTGAAAAACCCAGAGACCATAAAAAGGGCACAACTTTCTCCATGACCTAGGAGGGTCTAAGAATTTACATTTTGGATGAATATTTAATTAATACAGGCATAACTGTGCTCTGGCAGATTTGGGTCACATATTTCTTTAATTCTTTAAGTGGAACCTTGAGAATGCTTTGGTTAAAAACAGTAACAGTGCTATTTTAAATTACTGTCAGAAGGATAACAGGCTGTTCAGTTTAAACCTTATGTTAAGGAACTGGTTATTTTCCAATGTTTCTTGTTGCACAAGACCCAAACTTACCTATGCATGTACAGCCAAAATGGCACCTTTATAGTTTGTTATTCAAGCTGATGTGCTCAATAGTGCTAACAAAGATGAAATGTCAAACCTAAGAAATGTATGCATTCTGTGGTTTTGTCAACTGATCAATTTATCTTGATTTCTGAATGGATCATCTTCCCCAAGAAATCAAAAATCACCACCCTCAACTGTTTTATGAATTAAGAAATGAGGACTATTTGCACCAGTAGCAATTAAGCCTAACCTTGATTAAATATGATTATTCCTGGAACAGATACTGCTGGCTAGCATCCTTATAGAACATTGGGAAGATAGCACAACTTCATTATGGAGAAAAATCTGTAAAATGGAATTGCTTACTATTGCTTTCTAACAGGTGTACACTTATCAGGACAGGTGGGCAACAATCCTGCCAAAATCTAATTTGTGCTTTCACTAAGAAAATGAAAAATTTTCATTACTTCTAGCATTAGTCTGAAGATACAAGTCCCACTATGCCAAACAGATGACTAAGCAGCCACCATTTATCTTAATTAAAGTTCATCTTAATCAAGGTACTGTTTGTGAGATATAATACTACTTAAAAACTAAAATTCTTAGCATAGCTGCATGGTTCCAGAGGGAACATCCATCAAGAATGAATGTATAGCTGCAGCTTAGTTCTGTTAAAAAGGTAAAGAAACAAAACAAAACAAAGCAACAATTAAGGAGAACAAACAGAGCTAGTCTGTTATCTGTGCTTAAATCATGCAAAGAGCAACTACAATATATTGCAAAGGCATTTTTGTCCTCATTAATATGCATACTGTGTATTTTCTTCAAAAGCTAATGCCTTTCCTAAATATGTATTGTTAATGTAAATGGAATTATTGCTGATCAAAATAAGATCAGTGTTTGACCCATCCTGAAGATTTTGGTAAAACTAGCATTTTTAAAACTATTTTTTTATTTCTTCTACACTCATGTAGACCCATTCTCTAGAGTAAAACCCTCCTCTTCATTCAAATAAACAGGAAGTGAGATCATTCTGGAAGATATCACATTTTATTTCTTTTTAGCAAGCGCTCTCTTTCATCTGCTCCATTTTGAAGCCATAAATGACCTGTCTCTAACTTCACAAGTTATGAATCCTGTATCGAGAAAAGGTTTTTTTGATAATCAGTTGATCTTTTTTCAGAAGGCTGAAAAACAACAGCTTGCTTTATTCAAGAAAAGTTTCCAAACATCAGCTGCATATTAAGGTTGGAACAGGCAAGGGAAAAATACTATTTTCTATTCTAACTATTAAATGATATTTTTGCTTTCATTCCAGAAACCAATGTATACTGTGGTACAGCTGTATGTGTATACACCCTGTTCAATGAACTGGATAACTCAGCCCATGGAAAGAGCCGTTCCTGACTGCGTGAGTAGTCATAAAATAAGTACATTCAAGTCAGTTCAAGGATGCAATGACTGCAGCGTGCATATAATGCAAACTCCAGAGCACCGTTCCTTTAAGTAGCTTATCTTTCTAACTTGGGAAAAACTAAGAAGGGATGTCAGAGAAGCATTTGTTTTTAGGAACAGCAGTAGCTGGTTATTCACCAATAAAGATTTTACCAAAAAGCCTGACTGATTCCCAGAGTTAATAATAAAAGAAGCTGATAAGGAAAGTATAGCAAGACAAATTCCACAAAGGTTAAAACTCTAAAAGGAAAAGAAAATAAGATAGTCAGCACAACACTGCAACTACAAGCAGTGGATGTCAATGGAAAGATGACAATCCAAAAGTAGCTGCATTTCCAACAGAATGTTTGGATGCTTTCAATGGGTTTTAAATTTTCCATTAGTTACAAATTGGAAACCAACCATAAAATCATTACAAAAACATGAGCAGCATCTCATGCACTCCCTGCAAAGCTGAAGGTACAAAAATTAAAGTGATAAAAAAAGTGGGCATTACTGTCCATAAATAAATAAATGGAGGGCGACTGTCTTGCATTTGGGGAAGACTAACATGAAAGGCTAATGGGAGCTCTGCGATTATGGTCTAGAATAAATTAAGAAAAATAATAAAGCAGTAAGAGAGATTACTGATGCATGTACAATTGTCCCGGACAAGACACTTAGAATTTGACCAGAAAAGGAACTTCCTTCCAGTAATGAAACTCTGTGCCTAAGCAAGGCTTACAAAAACAGCGTTCTGGCACCATAACTGTTACTGAAAAGATAAAATGCTGAAACAAAAGCAAGTCTACAGCTGAAAGAGATAGACAGTTCCAAGATGGATCAAAATGAACCTGTGCAGCTACACCTGTTGGAATAATAAGTGTAAGCTTGTTCCAAACGTAGGCCTATGTACCCTTCTGCCAATAACAGAGTGAAGAGCTCTCTGTCTTCTCTGTGATTTGCACTGTATTCCTGGCCTTGGGGCCATAATAGCAAGCAAAGGTTAATCACATGTCAGCCCTAAGCTAGCCTGTTTTTCCTTCCAAAACCATCCCTCTTTGAGTGATGCACATGTCTGGAATTGCACTTAAAGTTCTTAGTATTTACTCAGATTTAGCCCCTGATTTCCAGAAAGCAGCTAAGAGAGAAGTCTGTCACAGATCACAGTAATGATCACTTCAGCAATTACAAGAAGTAGCAGTCATTATTATTTCCCATTACTTCCAGCATAGACACACTGCTGCAGATATAAAGCCAGCTCAGTATTAATTTGAGAGCAGCAAAGGATTGTTTCTAAACTTGCCATAGTCACTGTTCTTTTTTTGGACTTCACAGACACAGTAGTGAAATTAGTACCTCCCATTGAATCAGCTGCTGTTTTAAAGCTTCAGAAAGAAAAGAGAGCAACCACTGCCAATTAAGGACCAGAAGAGAGATACCAGTGCTCATTTTATAGAACTAGAAAAATTAATACATGGATTATGCTTCCTGGCCTTTTATTTCAAGCAGAAAAGAGGAAGACTCAGAGGACAGGATAAATCAGGATAAATGTCTATGCTGCACTGACCTGTGAGCATAGGTTTTTTGTTTTTTTTTTCTTGGGGTCTAAATAATGAGGGAGGGAGGGGTTTTGTTCTGTTTGTTTGTTTTGTATTGTTTTTGTTTGTTTTAATTTATACAAGAGTCCTCAAAACTGAGAGAAATTACTTTGCTACTAACTACAATAAAATTAGTCAAGTGAAAGGGTGAAAAAGCAGCCATGTTTTATTATCGATTTACAAGGCTATCCCCAATTCACAGAATTATGAATTGTAACATGAAAGCCATGTCAGCGAATCAATAACATTATATCAGGGCAAAATTCTCAGAAAGTCTTCTGAATTAACAGTGCCAAGGATAAAACTACATTAACACCTTTTTGCCCTTCACTATATATTTAAATAAATCACTATTTTTTTGCATGCCTAGTTGATCCACATATTAAAAGACACATAACCACTTTTCCCCCCCATGAATTCTTAAAGGTTATTGTGCTAAATGAAAATATTCATTCAGAATTCAACTAAATGTGGTGGTAGTAGTAGAGGTAATGTAAAATTATCTATCTTCTTTAAACTTTAAAAAAAAAAAATACTTGAAGACAACCAAGTAGTTTAATTTTATCTCACTAGATGTGAGGAAGTGAGCCTGTAGATGTAACTCAATAATCCCGAGACTTAAGGAATTTGGTGGAACCTTCATTTTTCATGGGAAAGGCATCCTTGGTGTTCACTTACATGATGTGAGTTTAATTTCTACAGCAGGTAAGTGCTGCTATTGCTATGGGAAATTATAAATAAAAGAGTTTACAATTTATGTCATTTGTAATTCTTCTGAAGTCCCCATAAGTACTGAAACAGAGCCAAATTCCAGCTTTTTCAGTGTTGGAGATGTTACAGAGTAAGCAGAAGTACAGTAACTTCATCAACTTTCTCGACAGAGGAGATGAAATATTGTTCTTCTATCTTACTTTCAGTGTAGAGGAGAATGAATCATCTCTATTATTCAATCTGACTCTTTCTATCTGTGCAGTATTGCTGAACTTTTATTTGCCCAGTCTGTTGCCTGGGCAGAGGCTCACGAAGAACTTAAAGATCTAGAAGCTAAGCATTTTTTTCATGTTTAACAAAGGGATTGCTATGCAACAATAGCTAATAGCAATATGAATCATTACATCTAAAAATAAGAATGTAGCAGGCATATTCAGCAGGTCCTCACCTCCCTTAGAACAGCTTTACCCTGCAGTGAAATTCGCACCCATTAAATTACTGGCCAGTCCTTCATCCTTAGTAGCTAGACCTGAGGTGACAATCTTGGGCTAATGAATGGAATCTCTCTCTTGTTCCCAGGTGCTCTCTGGTGTTTTGCTAATGTAAAGCAGTTCTAAGGCAACAGTCCCTAAGCTTCACTTTGCAAGGTAGAGACTGGTAAGTGGCAAAATATCGCCCTCAGTGGCTGGAAGTAAAATAGAATTGCTGGATTAAGAGAGTAGTGGAAAAGTGCCGGAGTCAGCAATTCCTAGCAATTGTTTTTTTCAATTAATCTCTTTCCTGAATGGAGTACAAAATGGCCTGACACCTTTAATGCACGTCCATATGCATACATTTTTGTTTACATACCTGTGCGTACGCAGATACACAAGCATGAAAATGCTCAAAAATCCCAATGAGATTTTCTGGCTCAGAAGCCAGAGTTGAAAATCCAGTATTCTTAATTCTAAAATGTAAATGTCATCATCAGTATATGCAAAGCTCAACTAGCTTTATTATCACTTGTTAAAATGGAGCAATCAGGTTTGTATGGCAGGTTCTCTGATGAATAAAACTGTAGCATATGTTTTTATTTCCTTCTCAAATTTCCATTAATGGATGAGAACTCTCTCTGTCTCCACCTCAATATTTTTCCCAGTTTTTCCAGAAGCACAAGTGATCCATATGAAGCAGTAAATTCTAACCTTGTCTCTAGCTCTGCTCTCTATTCGCCACCCTTCAACAAATGCATTAGTCCTTGCCTCCACTTTCTTTGTATCAAAAGCAATGTTGGAATTGCTCACAATGCTTACCACAAAGGCTTTAATTAGACAGTCTCTGTAAGTGCTGAAATCAATTTTTTACTGTATAGAAAAGATAACATACCATCCAGTGACCAAAATTTAAAATAAATGTGCTCAGATCTTTGCCCAAGCTTCAGTTCAAGCAGTATAAAAGTGCTGTAGAGAAGCTCTGGTTGGGCTTCACAGGCACTTTTCTGTAAAAAAGAAATACTTGGTGATATGCAGTTGGCTTGAAACAGTCAGTCCCAAGGGCTAAAAATCATGACTCTGCTTCTACAAAATCAAACAAGTAAACATAAAAAAAAAAAAAAAAAAAGATAAAAAACAAATTAACACTTGGATCTTCCCACACCCAGTTTTTGAAAGCTCTGTTTGTGTTACAGCTTAGCCTGTTCTTGAACATTAAAAACAAAAAAAAAGACAGAGAGAGAGAAAAAAAAAAAAGTCCTCACTGCCTTTAGTCCAGTGTTACTTCATATTTTCAAGCGACATGTCAAGGCTGAGTTTTTGTTTAACAGAGAATTGAATACTAAGTTTTTTTTGCACAGCATCTTTTCAGCACCTAGAATACATCAATTTTTAACAAATATTGCTGAAAGTGGATCTATGCTAGTTTACAAAACTTTACGTAGAAAATGCTTCAAAATCTCTTGGAGTCATGACTGCAATACCACAATGCTCTGAGTGTAACATGGCAATTGCAGACTTAGGCAGTTACAGGGTATAGATCTAGATTAAAATACCAGGAAACATTAAATAGCACCCAGGCAGCTATGACTGAACTCCAGCCACACAATGGCAAATTTTTACCTGACAGAGATCTGGGTACTGTGGTTGAGTTTTTTAGGAACTTCCACTTCCACCAGTGTTTTTGATAATTTATATTAATGCTCAAACACCAAAAGGCAGCAATGCTTCTAATTAAAAAAAAAAAAAAAAGTGATGAGATAGATCTAAAATATAGATGAAAAACAAAGACAATGCATCAAGAAACAGATTTGACATGCAACTGTGCAAAAACAGGAATCAGGTTTAAAAATTCTATATAAAAATGCTCTACTTTGAAAATGCAGCGGAAAATGAGCATGAATCTATTTTTATAATAGACCTTAGAAATATTTAATTGAAGTGATAGATAGACGTTATTGTGAATCACAATGCATTAACAAAGAAGCAATAAAACATAAGCATGTGATAAAAAAAGCAATTAAAGCAAAACTTTTGAGAAAGATTATGCATTGTTATGAAAGGGCATGATAATATTTTTAAGCTCCCCCCTCCCCACCATCATGCACGTTTCAGGAACCTTCTTTAATGTCTTTTTCCAAAATGAACAGTGACCTATTTAATCTTAGTTATTAAAATGCATCTAAAATGACTTCTGTGTTTAAACTTTCGTATTTTTATATACATAGTGGATGGCATACCTAAGAATTAAAAAAAAAAAAAAAAAGTTATATCTGATAAATTTGGAAAGTCTGTGTTTTGGAGTAACAAACCTTTGATCCCTGAAAGCTAACATCTAGTGAATTACTATATTCTGCATTTCTGTCCATTCATTTCAGTGAATGCTGTGTTTCCTCTGGGAAGAACATTAGGATGGGCTTGGCTTCTTTTCCTGCTGTTCCTTGGCTCTGGCCTTGCCTCCCAGTGAAGCATCAACGAGGAGATCCAGGGCTGAATGTCTGACTACCTATCTGACTACCAAACTTCACAGATCAAACACCCTCACCAAATCTGGCCTGAAAACTGAAATGTGGATAGAGGAGGAAATGAGAAGAAAAGAGAGAAGAAGGAAATGGAGAACAACATATCGTGTACAGCACAACTACACTTCTGGCCCTCAGTTTCTATGTCTTAAAATATGGTTAACAATATTTTCCAAAGGTGAAGCTTCAGGTTTTTGAGTTCTTTATACTTCAAGAATTTTCTTTTTGTAAACACCATTGGATTCCTTTCCACAGACAGGGAACAGAAGTCAGAGGTGCAGAATGAGTGGAATTTGGGAAAAACAGTGCGAACAAGGTTTACAGCTGCTGAACGCCCATTTCATTTGTGGTCAAACCTGTTCAAAACCTGAATTGCTATTTAGAATATTATATTTTGGAAGCCGATAGCAGGAAAATTTTAATTTAAAGCATGTGACACCATCTAAAAAAAATAAGAAAAATAGGAAAATTGTATTTAGTCTCATTACAGTTTACTAATTATTAAATTTTTATTATTAAATTTTCTTGCAAGACTTAGATTCATAAGTATGCCCTGTGAAATGCTTGCAACATTGTCTTGTTAGAATATATATACAATGGGAACCTTTCTCAGTCATTTACAATAAATGGCTTAATAAGTATTTCAAAGCATGGAACAGCATATCTAGTTCCTGCAAGATATAATTGTGTACACCAGAAAGAAACTATTATAATCAAAGGTATCACTAGACTATGAAATCAAACAGCCAACAGGTAGGTACAAAAAAACCATTTGTTGCAGATATTGATCCACTCTGTACCTATCAGCTGTTCTCTAACATTACTGCTTTTTCACTAGAAGGGGCAGACTGGCAGATGGAGCTGCTGGACACTTTACGCTTTTGGAGGTGGAAAGGGAGAGCAAAAGTGCCACGTCAATCCACATCACACGTAGCAGATACAACAAAGTGAACAAACATCATTTATTTCCCTGCAGCCAGGGAAAACCAGAGACGCAGGGAACCCTAATCAGTCTCTTATCAATCAATGCCCCAGCTGAGTCTGTTGTAAACTGAATGAACAATAAAATACAGCCCATCGTGCTCTATTCATAATTTTCAAATCTAATTAGCTTACTTTGTTTTGTCTTCTAGGAAAGTATATGTTTTAGATTAAGATGTAGATAGCTGATGCAAATTTGATAACTTAACCAGCCTGAAAATTAAAGGTGATTTTATAAGAAGGAAAAAGGACAGCAGAAAGAAGAGAGTAGAGGAAAGGGCTTTTAAAAAAATATTCATGACTCCAGGCCAGAGAAGAGACTTCAGCCATATTGACTCTACTCAGTGTACCGTGCTGGGAACATAAAAATGACAAAAGGGTATTTCCAATCAGGTAAGAGATAGAAAGATATCTTTTGTTTGTTTGTTTGTTTAATAAAAATGCAATAAATCTAAAGGTCTCCAGCAATAACTACCACTCACCTAGTAAAATATAAATTAAAGAAAACCTCCTGCAACATGATGCATATTCTGTGAAAACAAAAAGCTTTACATGTATTGATTTCCCTTCTTTCCCCCATACATGTGACACAGATTGCAAAGCTACTTTTACACTAATATATTTAGTGCGCTCAGGACCATTCCCAGGCACTGAAGCTATCTCGGCATTAAATGCTTTTCTTCTGTAAAGTCTCCTGATGCTCTAAGAGGAGACGATTACATCCAAATTGCTTTTTGGAAGCAGCCCCTGACCACCAAATGGCACCTGAGAACAGTCTGAAAGCCTGTAGGTCACAACTGAAGCAAAACTGTTCCAATAATTTATCAACAAGACAATCAAGTTCCTGTGCCCAGAACATTTCAATGTTTAATTTCCACTTTTTTATGTAGCCTAAATTCTAAACAGCCTGGCTCAGATCCACATTCTCCTACAGATGCCTTTAATTCCCAAGATGTTATGTTCAACAGTTAAACAAATAGTTTGAGAAATACCTTAAATAAATAAACTTGATGATGGTAGAAATGTCACATATCCATTTTAAATAAAAATCAATATACAAAGAGAAATCTTTCATGTTGTCCTTTCATTTCCATGAATTACATTAGACAGACAGTCTATAATTTCATGGGAATAAGTTTCTTTAACTGAAACCCTTCGCTGTAGGTGTCATCCTACAGATGGTATTATGCTGTTTAATGTTCTTCACACAGCATCACAGGACAAATAGCTGCCATGGCACAGGAGGCAAGAGCAGTTTTTCATGTTTCATAGCACTGTTTCAGAGGGAAAAACTACAGTATATCACATCTAGCCAGGGGCATGGCTAGAAAATACATAATTATTGAATACCAGTAACAATATGCAAGGACAATGAGATTTTTAATTACACTGTTAATGTAGCAAAAGCAGTGGTCTTTGCAAATATGAATTCTAAAAAGAGCTATAGGTAAAAGAATGTTTAAGATATTACCTTCATTATAGAAGCTTATTGATATATATGATAAATAGTCGCTCCTGAATACACAGTTGTACTAAAGTGACAAAATAATTTCAAGACCAGATGCTATATTAACACGTACCCTTGTAAATTTTATAATTCAGTAGAGAAAGTTTAGGAAATGGAGAGTAAGCTTTATTAAATCTTCTTCTTTTTTTTTTTTTTTTTTTCTAGCTAGTTCACCTACTAGCTTTAGAAAGTTGGAGGATCAAAGAGACAGCAAGAGCTAAAAATTCTTCAGGACTTCAACTAGACCTTTTTAATGATTAACAAACTGAATTCCAATTGAATAGAAAAAAAGGAAGATCAATAGTTTAGGGGTTGCGATTAGAAAAATCCCGCGGCGATTAGGAAAAAAAAACTAAAAAGATTAATGAATTACTAATGCACATAAAAATAATGTTTTGTGGATTTCAGAAAATTTCTATTTCAAACCATCTGAATGTAAAATAAACACATAGTCATTTTATTCTGAAAAATAAAAAGATTCATTTTCAAACAAAGGAAAATCATGAAGATCTTGGAGGAATTGACATTTCAGTAATTTTATATTTTTCAGTTAAAAAAGTAGATTTGTCAAAAAATGCTACACTGTAGCTTTTTTAATTATCAACATTGTTAATGTATCAGATATGTATCCATAGAGTAGTAAAATATATATTTTAGGCATATATGAAGATTTGAAGAAAATCATTTATCTTCTGACATAATCTAATAAACCATATGAAAAGATGAAATAAGTGATTTCATCCATGAGTGCAAAACTGCAGAGGATTAAAATACACAATAAAAGCGCACAGTCCTTATAAATATGTAACTTAAATCTCCTGTAAATACTAGCACTGTAATGCCAAAGTGATAACGTACACATTATACCACTCAGACTTTCTAGATAATAATGTAGGAAACAATATTCCACCAAGAAACTTCTAATAGTAGTTAGCCTCATCACACTCCCCAAACCTGCAACATTTTATATCTTTATTGCTAATTCTATCTGCTTAGGTCTATACAAATTCACTATACAAACACTTTTGCCTAGGAAATCAATATTCACCTCATTAAGTGCAAATTCTATTAATTCTTACTCAAGGTATGGAGCCATATTTAACTGTTATCAATCAAATTCATTCAGTGTATGAAGTGGAACAATCAGCTTTTTCATGATTTTGGCAAAGTCTAAATCAATCTTTTTGGCTCAAACAAACTTGTCATTGATTTAAGATATTCCAGTCTCTTATATCTGCATTCTCTTTATTTTTCCTAAACTTCAGAAAAAGCAACACTGATTTTCCTTTCTGTTATGTACCATGCAAGCCATATACCAGACTGGGGTTTTGCTTGGCTTATACCAACTGCTTATATGTTTGAATTGATATTTTGAATTTGTTTTCCCATTACACAAATCTTAACCATGCAACAGGATTGCACGATCTCTGTCCACATTGCAGTCAGTGTCTATTTTATGCTAGCTAATTAAAAAATAAACAAAACCCCACCACCCTGACAACAGAAGGGCTATTAAAGAATATAGTATCTTCATGATTTCATTTAGACAGGTATACGTCAAGAGGAAGTAAATTACTTTAAATACATTCAAATCTGCCAAAACGTTATTTTGTCATAACTATGAAGAACACATTGCAGAACTAGTCTTAGATAACAGAACCAGACTTCTGGCTTCAAAAACAATGAAAATTAAAAAAATATATATATACCCACAACTGGGGTCATCAAGTTTGAGCTTTTAGTGTATTAAATCAAAAGAAAATATTGTGTATGCATATAGCTTCTGAACTCTGCTTTCATTGGACTCCAAGACAAAAAAATAAATTTAAAGACTTTTGAAAAAATGGAACTGTGCATACACTTTATATCAAAAATTTCATATTCGTGCTTACCATACTCTTATTGTTTCCTCCTATTGATGTGACCAGGAAAGCCACAATGGTTTCAGAAACAGTCTTGCAGAAAACTGCTGAAATCGTATGCCCACAGTACATTTCCAATTTACCAAAAATTATACCCCTATGGTTAAATGTTTAATCAAATGTTTGAGACAGTTTCTAGCAATTTTCAAACAAGATGCCATACAATTAACATTTTATATGAGACATTTGTATTCCATGAGATTTGGAGATGTATCTGCTTTCCTTACTGACAAGTGGTTGTAACTACAGCTAGCAATGCAAAGACTCTATTCTCATACCATCAACAGAACTGCCAACCAAGATGTGACTGCAGAATCTTTTATCACCAGCAATGATGATAGACACAACTGTGATGCAGCATTAGCCTCAGATCCTTGCTGAATTGGAAGAGATAAGTGAAGGATAAGTGAGGGGAAAAAAAAAAAACCAACTTGCAGATAGGAAATCTGAGAAAAAATTGTAACAACCTTATTCAGTTTTCCCCACGTATTACTGAAATAGAAACTCTTTATAGAGGAAAACCATAAAACGATGTTACTGCAAGTAACACATAATACATAATTCAAGACAAGTAAACAGCTGACCTGAAAGTCGGTAAAATTAATTTAGAATTTGTATTTACTAAGTTAGACATTTTACGTGTGATTTCTGTTGCAAAAGCACTCTGCAGTGCATTTTACACACACTAACAAAGTAGAACAAAGTGTATAAAAGTGTAAGTTAATGCAAATCCTTCAGACTTCGTTATATGTTCAGCAATCTTTCTTGCTGTGAAGACACCAGCTCAGACTTTCTTCTCACATCAAGCAGTATAGATACTGGAACCCCTGAATATATGGTATCTACGGAACACAATCTGACATGTTGCCCTTGATTTTGAAATGGTCACATCAATGCCACCTCCACAATTTAACTGGAGATTTATGGAAGCTAGAGTTCTGCAACACGAGTACCGCCATTAAACCAGTTGAAAGATAGTAAGATGAGAGGGACTATCACCTGGGAACATCTTGAAAACCTTAACAAGATTTTGAGGCCACAGTAACAGTTACAGAAACTGAAAGTCATGAACATATCCCTGCTCCTGAAACAGCACAGTCAAGAGAATCCCGAATTACTGTTACCTGACTGTGCCCTTGAAATGCAATTATACAGAGACTTCTTATTCTTAGCAGGAGGGATTATGAACTGAGGTTGAGAAATGCACTAATGTGACTGTATTACTTTCAGGACCCAGACTGATATTTCTCTGTTGTGCTGTGCATAATAGCACGCTAGACGTAGGTCTCTACATCATACCCAAGGCAGAATAGTACTAACTCCCTAAGGACTAGAGGTCCTGTCAATTAGACTTATGTTCCCAAGTGCCGATGTTGCCATGCAAAATGAAACACAGGTACCTCTGAAATTTTTCCTCCTCCCTTTTGAGCCATGCCTCAGAACCAGATGTAGCACAAGTTAATAACACTTGTTCCATGTGTTCTAGTTCGTGCTATCTACCCACTAGAAAAGTATTAATCACTTCTTGAAGCATTCCAGAAGCCTGGTGTTAATTTTTGTTTATGTTTTGTTTGAGATCAGCAAAGAGACTCCTCTCTTTGTTTTTGACTCATAACTTTGCCTTGATTCACTATAAGAAACTATTCTCCTTGTTCATTTGTTACTGGTTTTTTTTT
>VXAA01003985.1:221317-255115 GCA_013399115.1 Anseranas semipalmata
AACAGTATATTGCCTTATTAGGATCATCTATTTTAGTATCAAAGAATTGTGTAAGGTCTTTCTCATCTGTACTTGTTCTGCAAAGCACAGAGATGAGCATGAATCTGACAATGAAATAAGCATTTCAAAACATGCTGTGGTAGATGCATGTAGTGAAGGAGGCATAACCGCTTAGAAGTATTGCAACCATGTCGCTAAATAAAAACAACCAGCCCTGCAGAAGCTATGAGACAGAATCTGCTTTTCTTTCCCAGCAGAATGGGACTATACCGATTTGTCCACCTTTAAGTCAAAAAACTGTTTCCCAGTGAGCTTCTCTCTCTCTTTCTTCAGAGTTCAGTGTGGGCCTCAAAAGTGTTCTTGATGAAAACCTGTATCAAAGCTGATATGCTAATATTTCAGCTTGAAAAAAACATTTCCTTTTTCCCCTCTAAAAGGTATTATCAAAAATGTTTGTGTAGTTATGCTTAAAATGTTCCTGCCAGTTACGCATGCAAGACCTCAGATATTCATCTGAAGAAGAATGTAATAATTATGTACATTTACAGTAATCAGGAAAAATGTGTATAACTGTCGACTTTCACTGACAGACGGATGTGCTACCATGCAAGAAGGCAGAAGTTCCAGGAAATTTGCAGTCTGTCATGTGACTCCACAAATGCTTGAGCTTACAACCTAACACTCACTGCTTATGTTTGCAGCCTCAACCAAAGGATGTTACCGAGGCTAGAAGTTTACAATGGTTCAAAAAGCAATTGATGGACAGACAAAGCACAGTTTCTTCAAAAGAAAGTAACTACCTTTGGCTCAATAACAGTCAAGTTACAAATCACTGGGTGTTGGGAGAGTAATGTTGGGCAATATCATTATGCACTTGTTCTGCTCTTGCACATTTCCCTTGGCATCTGCTATTAGCCAAAGGATATGGGCTAGATAATGATTTGCCTGACTTGGAACCGTTGAGCTTATGTTCTTATTTTCTGAAGTCTGCTTCCTGAAAGCTGAGCCATAAACCAAGTCCTTAGAGATTATGTACGATATTTTTGAAAAGCAACTATTCCAGAAAGCCTAGTTTGGAAGCCAGAAAATCCACATATCCTTCCTTGTTTTCAGAATGTAAAGCCTTAGAAGGCCCTTCACAGCATGTGTTCACTGTGAAAGTTTTTTTTAATTCCATATACATTAATACTAAACTTCAGAGCATGTTTTATATGACTGGAAGTGCTATATATGCCCAGGCCATAGATATGGCTACGGTAGGGAGATGTGCAAATTCTTCAGTGTGAGTGGAAATGTTGCTTTAGCTTTTTCCTACAGACCCCAACGTTGGTTATAACTACTGAAAAGGTAAGCATTCCTTATTCTACTTTACGTATATGATTTTGAAAGGAGGTGCCTAAGAATTTAAATGACAATATCTTAGGATTGAAAAGCTGCGTATTTGACAGGCTCTAGCTAGATGCTTGAAGCTACAGAGAACAATATAATCAACTTCAAGGAGCAACTAGAATATACTGAAGGAGTCACTGGGCTGCACAGACATGGCAGAAAACCATTGGCTTTGTTTTCAGCAAAGGTATGCTTCATATACTGAAATCTGAGGTAGACAGAAGAATGAAAAAATCTGCACCAAATACCAAAGTAAATGTGATAGACTACATATCTGACAGTAGAAACAGTATAATAAAACATTATAGTAAGTATTCTTCTACAGTCAGTGAAGACAGACTCCTGGAGATTATCCAATATTGGTAGTGTGGCAAAGGTAGTCAGGAGAAGGTATTAAAAAAATAGAGAAAAAGAAGCATTTTCACACATCCGTAGAAGTCCTCAGTGACATTGATGGAACCAAGAACTCACCTCTAGAGATTTCAAGAAAAACAAAAACAAACAAACAAACAAAAAAAAAACACAAACAAGTGTTCACTTGATGTTCTAACACTAAAGCTTTTTTTCACAATTTTCCATCCCCTGCTTTTGGTACCTGTTTTTTGAGGACAATTTTTTTTTCCCTTCTTTTCCCCCCATGCAAAGCTACTTAAGCACATTTCACTGATATTGACAAAAGTTCTGTGGGGAAGAAAATGACATTTTCTGTCAGTTCCTGAAGACTGCAAAAAGCTAAATACCATTAGTGAGACTGGGGAAGGAAATGCTACACAGCGGAAGTATCTTTCAGAAAAATAAAACTGAATGTCATATTTATTAATAAAATGATGTCTCTTAAATGAGACAAAAAATGCACTAGGATCTTGAAAGTTTTCAAGAAGTGTTTTACTGAAGCATTAAAACAAGCCCCATACGAGCTCAGTTAGCTCTCCAACTCGCTGACACGTACAACATTTCAGTGTTCCCTGCACTAATGCCTCAGTCACGGATTCTGTATGTTGTCAGTTGACATTTTAAATACACTTTCTTCTAAAGTGCTTCTGTTTTAAAAAGAGAGAAAGGCAAACTTGTTGATGTGATTTTGAAATAACAGAGAGATATATAAACCAGCTGTGTATGGTTGCTCTAGACCTGTAGTGTGGGCACCGCACAGGATTGCAGCATGTAAATCTGCTTGGTGGCGTGACAGCCAGTTGGAACGTTACACATTTTAGACAAACATAAATGTATTTGAGTATGGATTTTCAAAAGGAACCGGTAGTTTGAAACCAAGCATTTACACCTAAACCGTACTATAACATCACGTCACAAGAATAGTATGCATTGAAACGTGTCAGAAACAACAGGAATGAGTTTTAGGCAGAACACAACAGGAGTGAACTCGAAGAATGCTCATCTCTACAGTTTGATGTGTTAAACACCAGAGCATTCAACACTTTAGCATGAAAGAGAAGATACGCTGCTCATTTGATTTAATAACTTTAGCATTAAGCTATAATAATAATGTTCCTAAGACATTAGAATGGAATAGAGATTGGGGTGCAGGACATTTATACAGGATGAAATTATCCAAACAAAATTCAGCTAGACCACAAATGCTATTACTCCTCTTTCAAAAGTTATATAGACTATTCAGTGCCTTTAAATTATCGGGGTCTAAGCACATCAGTTCATTTCTTGCTCACAGTGAAACATAATATACTGAAATAATAGTACTATCACTTCAGACATCAATTTTCCTCTGCATGTTTCTCATCCAAGAGCCAACTATGGCCAGTATGAATGAATGGCAGCTTTCAGTGAAATACTATTGCTGAAGGCACTAAGCAACTTTCTCTTTTTATCTATATTTTATTTTGATACAGGAAGCAAAAACAGAGATTACATATTTAAAGAAATAGAAAGACAACCTTCAGATATACTGAGTCAGAAGGTCTCTAACAAAACCTAGTGGAATTCATTTGTGTTTTCAATTTCACCAGAATGCAATGTAAACAACCATAGGAATGACATAGCCAACTTTTAAATTAAATCCTACGATGAATAATTTATATTTTCAAACAAGGATTAGAAGTCCCATTCAATTGCAGAGTTTCAAGGGTGGCTTTAATAATTTACATGCTTTCCAAAGGTGAATAAAATACCCTCCTGAACAAATATCAAAACAGTCTAAATATTTTCTTTGAGGAAAAACAACAACAACAATAACAACAAAACCACCATGATTGACAAAGGAAGGGGCCACTTGTGTAAAGTTGAATGATGCGTGTACTCTGGGAGATAGCCAGGGTAATTCTAATACTCTAATGTTCAAAGCAGAAGTTTCCACGTGCAATTTCTATCACGTACCAAAAGAAAGAAGGAAAAATAAAACATCATCAACAGCAAAATCTGCGAATATCATTTTCCCCCGAGCTGAAATTCTACCTTAAAAAAAAAAAAAAAAAAGAAAAAGATGTAGGATGCCACAGCATTCTCTCCCAGCAACTGGAAAAGAATTCCAGGCTAAATATTCTCACTATTACCACAACTATCTCTGACCTTGCAGGAAGAAGTCAAATACACAAGATAAACACTCTGCGAAGCACTACTGCCTGGCTACAGGGAATGCACACTGACTTTAGGTGACCTATTTAAAGTATGGCTGCCGCACTGGAGTTTTTGCAGATAAACCAGCTCCCTTTGCCATAATTCACAGTCTCTGCTCTTTGCAGTGCTAATAAATATTCTTCCAATATCTTTATCTCAAACATGTGTGTCCTCTGAAAGAGGACAAGGAATATTGTGCTTGATATAGACTCCACTGTTCTGGAAAACTCAGTGCAATCCAACTGCAAGTGATCTATATCTTAAATGCTCAGGCAGCATTAAGGTAGAATTTAACGCATGACAAATGTCCTGTGCTGCATCATAGTTCATAAATTAATTACGCAAGCTGCATTGATTTTCCTTTCCTTGTGAAGAAATAGTACAGAAGATGGTTGCTTCCTTCAAACACAGAATAACACAGTCATTAGGCCATTTTAAAGGGAATATTCTGGATCAGACAACAGCCTGCAATTTTGGTAACCGGTATGACGGTTTTAAAAACAGTCTTACATTCTTAATCAATCTCTGCTCACTGTAATACTGATATTGATTAGATTTACTTTGTCATCTGAAGAAATATATGAAAGAAAAATATTTTCCAACTAGACAAGATAGTTCATCATATATCCACTGCAAAGGGGAAAAAAATAATTGCAAAGGAAAAAAAATAATCAGATGGTAAGAGATCAAACAGACCCCAAACCAAAATCCCAGTCAAAAGGAGACTGCTGGTGAAAATTTTGAGACCAAAGAGTAGTCATCTCCAGCTTGAATCTGAGCAGAAAAGAAGGGTGAAATATAATTTTACAAAGGTGAAAATGAAAAATAGTGAAGTTGAATTACCCAGGACAGCACCAGTAAGTAAACACAGATCTAGTCTGGATCTTCACAAAGGAGACCATCCACTCTGACCTAAGTGACCCTGTTATAAACCAGAAACGATTGTATTCAATTCTGTGAAGTTTTCAGGCATCAACACAATGCTTTCCAGAGAAGTCACTATCATAAAGCTGTCTGCTTCATTGTCACTACTAGGGGAAATCATCTTCAATTTCTGAATGCAGTGCTCAAGTGAAAAGTGGGGGTTCAGTACAATAGTGTGATGAAACACCATGACCAGCAAAAGAGATATATCCATGTCTTTTAAAGACCATGCTTGATCTTTCTAGTGTTCAAAACCATCAGTATACCTACTGATAATTTGCTTGGGAGAGTTTGCCATTTTACAGTGGGTGTGGGAGGGGAAGGAGAGAGGAAGAAGTTGAAACCTCTTTTATTATTGCCTGTGGACAGATATACAACATTAGTTTCACAGAAGAATTAAGGCCACATACTTCCTGTTTTTTCACTTTCAATTTTTCAAATGAGAGAGTCCTTGCTAAATTAGCTGCCAAATTCCCACTGAATTAAGTGATTCCAAAATGCTGAAGACACCTGCATCTAAATAGTCTTGGAACTCAGTGTATATTGAGACACTTTACTCCCACTCATTTTTATCAAGCTGTAACAAACCTTACAACAATCAAAGAGGCATAACCACACACATAGTTTATAGCCTCAACCCTAAAACAATGGATCAGCATTGTGAGCACTGATGAAGATGTTCAAGAAAGAAGATCCAGAAAACAAAAATCCTGTGGAGAGTGTACATGCACAGAGTTACACAGGCAAAAAGGAAACTCCAAACATCTTCACATCAAGAATGTGTTTAATAATCATTTTTAATGATTATTTTTTAATAGCTACTCCCCCTTCCCTGATTTTACTTTATCCAGTCTCACTGATGTGTCCATTAAAAGTTCCCCCTGAAGAGCCATCATTTTCATTGGTGTGCAAATGACAGATGAGAGGGGTCAGAGCAAGGGCTGACAGACCGCTTAATACTCTTTCAGGATCCTCTGCTGTGTGGGCAGAGCATAGTACCAGCACCAGTGCTTCCAACTGTAGTAAAATTTCATCTTGGAAAAATCTGACTGCTGTTTTGAAAAGGACAAAACAGGAGGGAGATAAAGCTCAAAAGCTTCTGCCTGGCCCATTTTTTTCTGAGAAGCTTAATTAAAAGTATCCTACTAGATTACAATTATTTTGAGCAGTCAATCTACTGTCTGGGTTGTTTCCAGCTTAATATATATAGCATCCGCTTAAGTAAAAATCTCTCATTTGTCAAATGAATGTATTCCTGTTCCAAGTTATAAGACTCTTCGTGATTATTTTTAATAGAATATCATCAGTCAGCTTTTTAAAAACTGTATTAATATATATAGGCTATTAGAAGAAAATGAAGGGGAAAACTTATTGTTACAAAGATTGGCCAGCCAGGGAAAGCTACAGAGAATTGTAGAAGGCAAAATACCTTTCCAAGAATATTCTCTCAGGGGGTTCTCTAAGCTTTCCCTCAGCTTTGAGCTGTGGCCATGCACAGGCAAGGCTGGAGTGGTGGGACAAGCCATATGTTCTCTCAGGTTAACAGACTGGTTGATCTGTACCAAAAACCCTGCAAAGCAGATTCACCATCTTTATCAAATGGTGACATTAAAAAGAGAATTTCAAATTTATGTTTGTATATGTAATGCGATAATATGAATTTGTAATGACATTTCTATGTTTAAAATATTCTGAGCCAATCAGAAAAAAGATATACAACAGGATCCATTTGTCAGATTTGATCTAATGGATACATGTGAGAAAGTGCTCACAGGCAAATTACAAACAATAAATCATACAAAACTATAAATGAATCATTTTGAAGGAACTGCTACATCATCCAACCTGTTGAAGATGATCACATATAAATCCTTATGCCCACAAGGACAGGGAAGGCATTTGTTCTGGGACTGGGCAAGTACCAAGCACATGCCGCTGAGAATTTGTGACAGAGCAGAAAGAGCAGCACTCACCACTTGCCCATTTGTGAAGAACTGTCAAAAAACAAGGAAGCAAGTTGTAATCAAGGGAGATGGACTTGTTGGTTTCAAGTTTACCATGGAAGTGGAAAATCCAGTGACCTACTATTGCTGAAACTATCCACTTCCTTTCTTTTTGGCTTCCTGATGCCTTAATTTTGACAGGAGATTAATGAACATTAGGCTAAATTCTGCCATAAGATGTATGGATGTACAAAGTAAGACCACAGTGCATGAAGTTACAGAAGAGGACAGAAAGGAAGGCACTTTGAATAGATGCTGCTTTGTAACACCAGAGCACATTGACAGCTGTAACTGCATTCCAAAACATACTACTGCAAGCATCCTCACTAGAGCACAGTTAGTTGTCCTTCAGATATGGTAAAGCTGTGACACTGCTAGCCAGCAAAGGATGAACATGGCATCAGCCTAGAGCTGGATACAGTCATCGCTTACTCACGGTAGCCTGCGTGGTCAGATGAGGGGAAAGAACTTTGGCACTTATAAAAGCTTTTCTCCATCAGAGTGCACAAACTTTGCTGTTGAATGATTTCTGCCCACAAATGTCAGTTTCTGAAGCCAACCTCATGTTTTCCTGATGATTTCTGATGTAAGCAATTTTGCCACAAGTTAGGGCATTCTCCATCTTCAGTTTTTGCCAAAGCCCATGAAAGAACTGGAATAAGAATTAAACCCAGCACCTCAAGCACTCTAGGGGGAATTTCCGTCTATCTTGCATGTAACAGGCACTAAAATCAACTTGAAGAGCAGGAGCAATCAACATATCTGCTTATGCTGGGGTTTCTGTTTCACCCTCATTTTTCAGGTACCTTAGTTTTCAAATGCAAATGATTATGGTAAAGTGCCTGAATGATGGAAGGCAACATTTGGAAATACAGAGCAACTTTGTGTGCCTTGGTGGGCTTGAGAGCTTCCAAATTTGATTGTATTTTACTATTGTATGGGAAAAATATGGAAAGGAATATAGAAGAAATAATATATATATAATATAAGATATATATATGTATTACATTTCTGAATCAGGGATTTTTTTTTTTCCCCTCAAGTGCTATCTTGAGGACCATAATGGCATTCAGATTTTTCCATAAAACATTTAAGAAACACATTTGTTTCCAGACTTTGTTAAAGGCCAGATTCCCAAAACCCTGTACTGCTGCTGATTTCAATTATTCATCATTATAATAAAAATGCAAGATGATTTAGTAAAGATGATAGAATCTGGCCCTTGTGGTTTAGTGGTAAGTGCAATTTTTATCTAATTTACATGAGACCAATTTGCAAACAAATATATTCCACATATCATCAAGTATTCAGCAGTCAAATGCACATGATGATACCACTTCAGGGCTACCATCATTACAAGCTGCAGCTGCTCTGCTGTAAGAATAGTTTGGCAACATCCTAAGAACATGAAAAATTCCTGCTTGGTTATCTGTCCTACTGCAATGAGAACAATTAATAGAGACACACTAGGCTATCATGAAAACAAAAAAAGTAGAACTAATTCTCCTTTGCAATGCATGTTAGAAGACAGAAACAGGAAAAAAGACTGCTGACGAGCTACTGCTGCTTGATTCTCATTAAGATACGTGACCAACGGATACGCAGTCATTTTTCACTGCACTGATGGGAGGCACCAGATCCTGGTGTTCCACAGAAGGAACCAGGGTAATTCAGAAATACCGAAGAAGTGCCCAGCATTTTAGTTCTTTGTACTCAGTATTTTTATAGTGAGAAATTCAGTAATGTAGATGAAAGAAGACTTTCAAAGTGCTTGCCGGACGGTACATTTAGAAGGATATTATGTATAGTCATGGGTTGTTCACTTACACGTAAGTTCACAATGAAAAATTCCTTTAGAGCATTTACTCTTACTGCTTCACTGAGGTGGAATAAAAGAGAACTCTTCTCTGTAAATTTTAATTCATCATGAAGAGTCTGGAATCTCTAATCTTCTGGTAATCCAGATCTCTCCTAGGCCCTCATCTTACATTAACCTCATCAGCCCTTATCAGTGTTTCAAATATCTTAACTTTAAGAAATCCCGAGACAAGATTTTTGATAAGAATCTTCCAATAAAGTGTTTCAGCTCTCAGAAAATGTGTTATCAAATGTTCCTGCTGAGGAATAAATGTAAAGACCACCGTCTCTGCTTACAGCATTACCCTCAAGACCCCAGAAGTTCCAACATCACTTGAAGCAAAAAAGCACTCTATATTTCCATTTCACTACATCTTATGATCCTTTTTGATCTCCCCGGGAGAGCAAGTCACAGATTTTAGGCTATTTATCTGAAAATAAAATTTTATGTTGCTGACTTGCTTATTATCTGTACTTTTTTTTTCCCCAAGTCAATCACTCTGAATGTATTTATTTCTCTTGACAGTGGCTTTTGGAAAGGCATTTGACATCAACATACATCTGAAATCCTCTAGGCAAAGGCTAATGTAATAAGTAAAACTCATGGATGAGGGAAGGAAATATATGCACCAACTATGTTGTACACTGGTTGCTCTGGAGATCAAATCTCTTTGATATTAAACTGGCGTAATGGAAATGTAACTCAATGAAGCTACACGTGATTTTAACCAGAGCATGAGAGAGTCCAAAAGGGCAAGAAAAATAAGAAATAGTTCCAGTTAGTTAAAAATATATTCTTTCCAAGCATGGAAGGTTGCTTTTTTTACTTTTTTTATAATTTTATTTCTAATCATGAACATCCAGCCCAGAACTCTGCTTACTTACACCAAAGGTTAATATTAATGTTAAAATTGGCTAGAACTGGTGTTTCTGATTGTGGACTGATTCTTTACTACACTCCACAACTCTATGATCCAAAGCCTGTGCTACAAATACAAATTGTGCAATACGAAATCATTTTATCCAACAGACTTCAGGATTGTACTAATCAAATGTGTACCTTACCAAAAATAAGTAAGTAAAAGCATAGAAATGTTTCAATGCAAATATGGCTATTAAAATGTTCTCCAAAAAGCCTTCTCAACTTTTTTCCAGCCCTAAAAGTTTACATTTTTAAAAAGCAAATGCAAGTTAAGGAGGCAATCACAATGACAGACTCAAGGCAACTTCTAGATTTAATATAGCTTTATCTGTGCAGTTGGTTTTGACTTCTGTAACAACACTGCATTGTCCTGCTAGTCCTTATATCCCACAATTGCTGAACTCTGCCTCTTTACCGTAACACCATACCACTGACATTTAATCCCTGGATATATCATTTGTAATGAGAGCAGATAAATAATAGCACCAAGCTCTCCTAGCCAGAAAATGCTTGGCCCTGGCATGATTAACAGTGACGCACAAAACCACATACGTCTCCACTGTTTAAAACTTCTGCTTGCCATGGAGACAAAAGTGCTGCTCAGCTCCTAACAGCACATACACAGCAACTTACTGGATTTGTTCCAAACGGTTCCAGTTAATCGCTGTACGAATCAAATCAGAGTTTCTGAAACTGACAGCTATATGACAGCAATAAAATAAAAAACAGTAGAAAAGAAAATAAGTGAACTCCACAGATGGCCTGTCAAGGTGGACCCTATGCATGCGCTGTTCCTTAGTCCTGCCATAAGATGCATTTATGTACTTATGGTAGATAACAGTACAGCGGTAACTGTGTTTGTGTTCCTGAAATACCACCTCAGGCATCCTAGCCCTAGCTCAACTTGCTTTAGGATGTCCTCAGATCTGATAATGCAATATTATTTCTAGCTGGGAATAGTTTCAGAATTATTGTATGGGAGCCTTTGCAATGCATTGTTTTTCTGTAAATTACCTCCAAAGACTTCAAAGTTATTTTTCTAAGTCATAACAGACACCAAAGACCCAGCTTTAGCAGCAGCTCTGTAGCAATATGACAGTAGCAGTCAGGTGCAAAATGCAAAAACAGCTCTGTGACATAGCATATTTTGCTCTCAAATTTCCAAACTCTCATTGTAAGGTTTGATATGAGACAGGTATTATCAATAGTTATGTGGTGAATAACTGGTTATGTTTTTATCACTGTCCTTTTAAGAAAGCCTAAACGTTTTCTAAGAACATAGTCAAATTTACCTCATCTGTCTCCCCAAGTTGTAAAAAATAAATGTTTCTCAAAAAGTGTACTCAGGAAAATAGAGCAGTACTACACAGTTGAATTTTCTAAAACCAAACTACTGCTAATATTGTACATTAAGGATTATTACCTTTAATCCCAAGGCTGGACATTCGCTGAACTGATAGACTGATGACTCTGTTCTGCAATAGTTTGATGTTCAAAGAATTCAAAAACTACAACTCTGGTGGGCTGAAAGTTTCTTATCATAGATGGACTGCAAAGACAGATTTCAACAGAAGTGGAGACTAGAAATATTTTGCTAGTTTCAACTTAGTGTTGTCTTTCTTTCCATTCCTAAATGTGTTGTGGGAAAAGGAGACAACAGCAGCTCTAGAGTAGCATTACCATAAAGAACTTCCACATGGAAGGGTAGAAGGCACTATGCTGATAGTTTTCATCTAGCCTCCAGCATGCTATCAGAACTATGTTGTCTGTTACACATTTAGGTCCCTAAAAATAAAATCACTGATGCACAGAAATGATAACATATGCAGGGATGAAAATGCTAAATAGTTTACAAAGGAATCACAACTGCTTTCTAATCTCCGCCTACGGTCAGCATGAAGATAGACTGAATTAAGCAGTGATTCTTCTGGCTTTAAAAGATCTGTATTTTTAAATAATATTTGACTCACAGTAATGCAATTTATATATACTCATGGTTCAGACAATTTAAAAAATTTCTTTTCTCGGGTTTATAGATGTGATTTGTTTTATTACTTGCTATATCTCAGCTCAATCAGCAGAGATCATCACTTGTGTTCTGGGCTGTCTTGGTTTTGAAAGGTTCAAAAATAGCAAGAAAAATAGACTATTTTATAATAATACTGTTCTAAAGGAAATTAATTATTTCAACCCACATTCACAGCTACCAAGTTAGTATATATCAATTTTATATGATTGCTATCATACAAATGAAATCAGATAGCTTAACAAAAATTTGTATTACTATTTCTTTATATAAAATCAACACCGTGATCAATTTTCCAGCAGCTCTGAGCAAATAGGAGATCGGTAACCGTTTATGCCTCCAAGCAAACAGTCTATGCTAAAAATCACTGAAATCAGAAGTTGATCTGTCTTGTTTAAGTTAATATATTTCTCCACAATGTTCATTTCTTTCAAAACATGTGGGGGCAGAAGATGCCGATACTTCTCATTTTTGCTCTATAGTTCAGGGCACCCAGAGAACAGTTTAATTCCCTCTTCCTCCTTACTGACTTCCACAGCTCCTCACTCCTGGAAGGCTCCTTAACTACTCTACTGATTAATCTGCAGTCAGTAACATGCTTAGTCCTTTCCACTGAAATTGTTCAAGTCTCCATGGAAAACATGAGGATTATCTGAATCAGAGCAAGTATAAAAGGCTATAAAAGTCTGACTATCTTCTCTTTTGGTTCATCAGACATTCATGGGTGGAGGGGAGGTCTGAGGTATCTGTTGGAGACAATTTATTAAGCTCTGTTCAAAACTGAATTCCTGAATGCTCTTCTCCAAGACAGCATGCTAACTACCCCAAAGTTTACTGTTGTATTTTGAGACAGAAAGCTGTTCTTAAATGTCTTTTAAGAGTTTTTCCACACATTACACCTAAGCTGTGGAATGCTACTGTTGATAACAGCTCTGTATATAAGGTGGTAGCCTACCTCATTGACTCAGTAGATACCTAGAGTTATCTCAAGACAATTGTTTTTGCACTTTTGGGCTCATGAAGGCTAACAGAGAGAACTCAAATGTGGAACTGGGATCCCAAAGCTAAAAAAAAGATCCCTAGCACAGTATTAGGGCTCATGTAAGTAAATAGGAACTCAAGGTGGAAACTATGCAGTAGGTCTGAGAATGCAGTCCTAAATGAATGACATGATTCTTCAACGTGATGATAAGAGACCAACTCTCACCTGATGAGAGAAGAAAGGCCTAAAAGGAATACTGACTGTTATGGGATATAGGATACTCCTTTCTCTTTTGTATATGTCCTCGCCATTCCTTTCCGTCCCAATTATAATGGCAAGTAAAGAAACAATTTGTGGAAGGGTTTTCAATTTGGCATCAATACAGTACCTACAATATATTCCCATAGGTAGACTTTACCTGCAACATTCATACATATAAGATTGTAATAAAAAGACTAATGTGCACTACTATTGTTTTTAAATCTAGTTATTCTAGAAGGAATAGATCAAATTCTGACTTCTTACAGTTATCTGTATTTGGACTTTTATGTAATACAATCAGAATTTTGCCTGGTGTTCAACACGTGACATTGATTTCAACTTGAAAGACCTATTTTTCTCTCATCAGAAATGAGAGTTCTGAAAATTGTTTCTGAAGGTATAAATCTTTTCTTTTTTTCCTATTTGAATAGCAATCTATACTGATTAGCATTTACGCTGTGGTGGAATCTTTAGAGTGCCAGGTCCCTATTATTTTGTCATGCAAAAATTACACTTTTCAGCACTACTGTTCTTCTTGTAAAGCTCTCAATTTTTCAACTTATTTTTCTAAAGAAGATATCACTCCTTCTCAATATGTTTATCAGAATACCAATGAAGAGTACTAAAACTAGACAGAACACAGAGTATATTTTTAAAAAACAGTCTCTTTCACTGCTGATGTTGTTGCTGCCATTTCTAACTTAGGCTGGGTAAATTCCATGCTGCACTCTTATCTGAAGTTTTTTGTTTGTTTGTGTTTTAAACTTAAGTATTGTAGGAGTATTATGCCAAATCTGGAAATCACCATAAAGATTATGGGGAAAATGATAGCAAATGAGTTGCCATACTTTAACAGACTAGAGAGAGACAGCCTGCAAGAGAAAAACTATAATATATACAGATGACATAACAGTACTTATTTTTCACAGTCATGTTACATATTTTTTTGCAATATTATGAACATGTCATTTTGTGTTTTATATGGTAAATCTGTCTACACACCAATAGATACACTCTACACCAGACCAACCTTGCTTTCGCTGATGTGGTAGACGGAAAAGGTACTTCAAAGTCTGCAAAGTTGTATCAGAGATTAATTTGAGCTACGTTTTGAGTAGATATTCATTTTAACCTGACTGTTGAGAGAAGTAGATATAGTCACTGATCTGGAAATCAATTAAAAACAAAGGAAGGTACAAGTCACTCAAAAATGGTTTCAACTGTTGTTCAATTTTCATGTTCGTAAAATACTTAGAGAGTATATACTGGACCTTAGCCAAAATATATGACAACGTGTGCTTCCCTTTCACAAGTGAAACTTTTACCCTAAACTCCTTTATCTGAAATATAACACATACTATTTTTCAGAAGCCATGTATGTTTGCAGAAAAGAGAGAGATGGAAAACGCTAGTTTCTAAGAGAATCAAGCTGATGGAACAAAAAACCTAAACCAACAAATTACTTCCACGGTCTATAAAACACAGAAATTAAATACCTGTGTAGAGTAGCCAGAGTTGCCCCCCCACCTGCTCCAAACATTCTCAGTCATATTCATTCACAGGCTTTATATAATTTTCTGCAAATTAACAATAATATATATTCCCAAACAATAATTGATTATTAACTCAATGGCATCTCCAGTGATTTGCATACCAGACGTCTGCCTGCACACAATACAACGAAATATCATCTATCAGATTTATCATTTCTGTTTAGTGCATCTAAGTCTTTTCAGTGAGTGGCCAACCATGATGCATTTGTACATGATTACTTTTATATATGCCAGATCATTTTTATTGCAAACTGAGGAAGAAAATTGGTGTCTAATACTAAATTACCAAGGTATTTGTGAATAAACAGTGCTGATCACTGGAGTTTCAGTCCAAGCAACACATAGTTTAGAAACTGTCCAAAATTAATAAGGTCACAATTGATTATCTCACTAGGGAAGGATACACAATTCTACATAAACTAAATGTTCTAAACCATTTGGCCCTGTCTTCCCTTATTATTACTGAGTTCCTTTGCTAAGGTTCAAAAATTTCTCTTAATACCTTTTAAAGTTCTTTTACCCATTCTCCATGAAACTTGTTACCATCTTTACAATTATTCATTAAACAGAAAAAAAAAAAAAAAAGTACATCTTTCAGACCAGTATGATAATCACACACTTCTCCACTGAGCACACAAATTTACTGGAATATCATCATGAAATTTTATATTATTCACTATGTTGGAGACTATAACTAGGTGTTTTTTTTTTCATCTTTTAGTATTTCTGTATTCATACTCAGACATGATGCTCTATCCTGCTATTGCTTGATTAGTCATCCATTGTGAATATTTCCTTTTAACCTTTAATAACAGAGGAAATGACGATAATGTGGAAAACTTCATATAAAAAATGGACAAAATGTGAAAACTAGTATTAGTGTTATAGTCTTTTTGTGTATATTTTTCTTGGCACTTTTCATTTGTGTTCTTCAAGAAGGTACACGCACATACTGATGAGTTTTTTTTTGTTTTTGTTTTTGTTTTTTTACCATTTCAGTAAAATACTAACGCAGATGCTGGAACACATCTTTAAGTATTCAGACAGCACTAACAACCTGTAATTTCTACTGATGAAAGAGCTTTAAAGGTAGTGTTCTCTTTTCTCAGGAAGGAAAGACAAAGTCTTAAACAAAACTTCAAAACCCTTTTTAACTTTATGACTTCAAACGATTCATGTGAGGACTGGTCAGCTACCTCTTTGCCTGAGTGACAGCTGAGATGTATGTACCCCAGAACAACCTTTCCAGCAGAAAGGTTTCACATTCAAACAACTGATTTCAAGAGAAGCAGACATTATTTTGCCTTAGGCATACTAAAAAAAAAAAAAAAAAAAAAAAAAAAAAAAAAAAAAGACCTCCCCCCCCAAATAAACACAACAAAAACACTTTTATAGACTTTTTCTGAAGTTTAACTATGTAAAACAACTAGATTTCTATTATGTCCTCATATCCTACATAAGTATACATTGGAATGGCTGGAGGTAATATTTTTGAAATACCAGAAACTTGACTAGCTCAGCAAATTGCCTGTTGAACACGTTGATATCATGCACATAGTTCTCACCAACAAGTGAGCCAACTAACAGGACTTATTCACATGCTGGCTCTTACCTCTTTAGCAGACAGGCTTTTCAGGCAGAAAGCATCTCTAAACTGTATTTGAAACAGTACCTTCCATAAGAGGGTCACGGCAGCATTTGAAAACATGCAAGTACTACCTAAACAAAAAATACTGGCAAAAAAAGGCAGTCTGCATGAGATAAAATTCACGGGGGTGAAGCACAGGAATAAAAATAACCTAAGGGACAAATTAATGCACAAAAATTAGAGCACACAAGGTGTTAAATTGCCAGGTTCTGCAGGTATTGTCTGTGTGTGATGAAGCAGAGGAAGAGGTGCAGAACAACAGAAGACAGAGCATGTATTTTATATTTTCATATGTATTAGCTACTTAGGTTATTATTTTTTTAGTGTGTTTTTTCAGCTGCTTTAATTTTAAATTGTGTTTGTAGGGCTTCGTGTACCTTTGTTTCTATTAACAAAAAAATACCTTTCAGACACAATAGAAGAAATCTATCAGGAGCAAGACACAGAAAAAAAATGTTCAGAAAGCCTTTTGAATACTGACTTAGGTACAAAGAAATTCACATTCTGTAGACCAAACTACTTTCTGCCTGCCACTTCTCTGTTTGTTTCCCCTTCTAATCAATCAGCATATTAATAAATGCAATCACAAACATACCATGGGGATCAAGTCCCATTTTCTGTGTATAACATTTACCTTTATACAACCTCGTCATTTTAGCATGTATTTTACAGAGTGTATTTAGAGTGACCGAAGAAAAGGAAGAGAAAACAAGATAACAAAATCTGCAGACAGCACAATTACAGAAGTCACTCTCACCTACAAAAGATTTTGAGAAACTGCAGATCTCTAAATATTGACAGCTTCAAAAATGAGCTGAAACAACTTACATGCAAGCCTAACTGTGGATAGCTCATGAAAATATCACTTCAGTGCACAAGAGTCAGAAAGCAAAGACGGTGTCAACTTGTGTAAGAGATGAGAATAATACTAAACACATTAAAATACCATTATATAAATTAATGAAATTGAAAGGCTTTGAAAATTCTGTTCAGCTTGATTACCTGACCTCTAAATGGTAAGAGCAGAAATGGAATAGCTCCAAAGAAGGTCAATTGGTCTGATTACAGCATGGACAAATTTTCATACGAAGAGAAATTTTAAAAATGACAACTATTTAGGTCTAAAACAAGAAGAATAAGAGGTGATCCTACAGAACTATAAAAAATAATAAATAGTAGAAAAAATGCCACTCAATAGCAGTAATTGTCACAAGAGAAGAGTATGGGTTACATGCAAGGAGGAATCAAAACATGACATTTATAAAATGAAATATTTTGTAATATACTGCATAGTTAATCCACGGAACTTCAATACATGAATTTTATTGTGAAATCCAAGAGCTTAGCAGGAATCCATAAAGATTAGATTAAACAGATAAAACAGGTATAGTTGTAATTATACATTAGCATGAAATAGCCTATGGGACAGGAATCCTCAGCTCAACAGAATCTGTCTTGAACCAGAAGCGGGACTTGACATTGTTTCCTTCATATACCTGCTATCAACTACTGGCAAAGAGAGAAAGTGCGAGCATCAAAAATTGTGCTACAGTTTACAGGCTAAAGTCACAATGACTTCATTTAATGCTTGTCCTTACTGCCCTTTCCCCAGAGGCATAAGAGTCTCAGACCAAGTTCATATTAACAAGCGGTGAAAACAAATGAGAGCATCTCTATAGAGGAAAAAAACCTTTTGCGGATAATACAACTTCCACCGTACATACCTTGCCAGGTTAGGCAAGGGTCCTCTAGGCTGGGCCTGTGGACTGAACGTCCTGCAGTAGGTACACCCCGGGAGTGTGTCTTCCACCCAGTTTCATCCCAAAGAAGCCTACCTTGTGCACAGCGATGCTGCTCTGGTGCACAGACTAAGGGCTAGCAAGTGGGGAGTTTCACAGTGCATTCCTAATCCAAAGTAGGATGTTATTGTAGACACCTCCTAATTCTAAAATGACAATCCAAAGAAAACCTCAACAAAATCCTAAGCCAGAGAGTATTTATTAAGTGTCCCACTAGGCCTGCACCACACATGCTCTCAGCTGCCTTCCTTCGCCCCTCACTCTCCGCACATCTCTGGCAATGCCACATCCAGGGCAAAACCACAGAGACAATAGGAGAGCAGCGAGCCCCGCGTTGTGGGGCACACCCGGGGCAGTCCCCCAGCAAGCCGGGGACAGCCTGAGAGCAGGGAGCTGGTATGGGCATGGAGGGAAACATCCCCAGCACAAACCTCACCAAAACACTCAGCTGCCTCTAATAGCACTAAGGGGAGAGGCGACAGGTGAGTCTAGAAAGATACTGAAATCCTGTTGTTAAAAATACCTTTCTTGGCGCTTTCATCGCAGAAGAGTTACCTGTTCAGGCTGTCCTGAGTCGCAGGCCGTACCACACCAAAGGGTGGACCTGAGATGGTGAGGGCCACCTGCCATCCCTCAGGTCACAGTTGCCACAGAGGGCCAGCCACGCAGAGGGCGGCCAGGAGACAGCAGGCCGAGCTGGCCTTGGGCAGGCACCGCGAACCCTCAGGAGGCTTTGGCCCTACAGAGCTGCAGGCAGAAGGGCAAAAACCTCTTGGCTTTGCAAAACTGAGAAAGAATATTACAAGCTCTCCCTTCCCTTCCTCGCCATAGACATGCATGTAGGCACACAGATCCCACTAAAAACAAACAAACAACAAAACAAAATGCAAAACAACCTTCAGTAAGAAAGATTCACTCTCCAGTTTTCCCTCTAATTTGTCAGCACTGCCAGTACCAGCTGCACTTGGAACAGAAGCTGGAAAGCGCAGAGACCCCAAATAGGAAAAAAAAAAAAAAAAAAAAAAATTAAAGGAGTCATGATCCTCACAACTGTTCAATCAAACTGTTTTCCTTCTGTGTTTCTTATCGTGAATACAGTGCTAGAAGTATACATAATCTAAAATAATTTTAAATATGTTCATTTACAACAGTTAAAAAACAAACTAATTAACAACCATTGCTGCATAAACTCCTCTAGATTGTCTATACCTTCCTAAAGAGCTGGGACTCTTTCCTCCCCGCATTATGCTCAATTCCAATTCTGACAGAAATCAAGTGGAAATTATTTATACATTTGGCTCTTGTTTTCAAAACTTATCCAATTAGAGCTAAATTAGGTAGCACTGTATATGATGAGCTACAAATTTCTGAGGTGTAACAAACTACTGTATTAATTGCACACAGCACAATGAATAAATACAGGTTAGACCACCACCACACGCAGACAGATTTTTAACGCCTCAGCTTATTTGCAGTACAGTTCCTAGCCCATTGTGGTTCACCATAGCCAAGAAGGAGCTAAGGGAGCTGTTTTGTTCTTGGGCAGTCCCGAGCTGGTCATGAGGGAAGGACTCTGGTTCTTTCCTTTTCCCCAGTCAACATGGCAGCTAGCAACTGCACACTCTTTCCTAAAGGGGAAATCTTATTCTCCCTCTTCCTCATTCCAATATTTTTCCCCCAATTTTTAATGCTGAGGTCTAGAAGGAAAGACATTCTCTGACATCTGCAGTCCATTCTTCATAATCTCTGTAAGAAACTACAAGTTTCAGACACTTCTTATATGCAACTCCAGGAGCATCATGTATGGAGGGCAGAATTGTGCTAAAAATACTTCAGTTCGGCAAAACAACTTTTAAAAGCATCTCCAGTAATCTCTGATGTTCTTCTCTGTACCACCTAATGTCAGCTTAGAGAGCAGCTTTTCCCCATCCCATCACCTGCTAAAGCTTTTACCAGGCAGACACCCAGCTCCTTGTATGAAAGGAAAAAAAGATCTGTTACAGCTCCAATCTCCTGTGCTCCTGCCTTGTACCTTCAGATCTATCCAATATTTGGTTGGAAGCCAACCTGCTCTAGCAGGCTATGTTTCACAGGGAAGTCAAACATAAAACAGTGCAGCACTCTGCTTTCTAGTGACTCTCAAATTCTCTTTCATCACTGCAGAAACATTCTTTAGGGCATACATGTGCATTGCTTGCACTCCAAACCAGCTCTGTTTCAAATCAGGGGGTTTCTCAGTGTAGTTTGTCATCTTCAAACACAGAATCTTCAGATTAGCAACTGCTCACTCATCATATTTTGGAGGGTATACAAGAAAAGAATAAGTTATAGAAAGTATTCTGGCACACTGTACAAATTAGAGATTCATGGGCCTTATCTTTCAATCAGAGGAGAAAGTTAAATCTTAGAAGTTGTGATGTAAGCTAAATGAATTGGACTGGATTTTCTACTGTAAGTAGGTCTGTAGTAAAGAAGTGTCACTGGCATTTCACATGTTATTACACACACTGGTCTACATGTGAACATCCTCTGAACTGAGTTTATCATCTGATTTCATGGTCTGATGTTCTTAATCTCCTGATATTTTATGGAGCTAATACATGAAAATATATCTGAAAACATTTACAATGTTCCCAGGGACAGCCCTGGGATAAAGAGTGACATTGTTTAATTGTTAAATGAATTATATATCACTTATAGTGATACCATCTAAAGGACTGCATAAATGGCTCCGAATTAATTGTCTATCTGATACACACCTTATTAGTGAGCTTTTCAGTTGTCATATCTCTATGCTCCTTCTGTTAGGTCAACCTGTGTCAAATGATAAAGTATGAAAGCCCCTTTCTATATGTAGGATGGTAATTTGTAAAATTCAATGCAACATCAGTTAAAAAAAAAAAAAAAGTGGACATTACAGGCTCAGAGAGGAAAAAGCTGAGTAACAGTATGAGCACAAAAATTCTTCCAATAATGACTTGTAGCAAACATAGTAATAAACAAGTACAAAAATCAAGGGAATACTAAATTAATTTGTGTTTTATTGCTGATGACCATGAATGTTCTCTACTAAGAAAATCCCTTAGTCCCTTTTTAAATTAAGTTTGTACATGTATGGAAAATGTAATCTTATACAACTTTTTATAGTACTAAGTATGGCATATCCACAAGGAATTAAGTATTATTATTGTTCTAAAACAATATTTCAAATAGCTTTGCTTTCTTTACTGACTAGCAGCTTATGCAAGTTTTCCAATTGAGCAAGTTGTAGCAGAAATGAAAAAAAATGCCCATCTCAGTGTGTTTTCTTAGATCATTGCTTCTATGTAATTACCAGGAACTAGACAGGAGGAATGATCCATGAATAATTAGTAAGTTCTTTTAGAGTATCAACATTTCTATCATGTTATTCATTTAAGAACATTTTGATTCCTGAAAAGGTGGATAGGAAAATAAGAACAAGCTAATGTTACGGTTTAATTTGATATATGAACCTACTACTCCAGTTTAATTCTTTGTCTTAACAGCATACCAATTCCAGTTCTATGCTTCCATTTTACTTTTCTGATATTAATTTCATGCCTAAGTTACTCAATGTCCTTAAATACGTCAGTCTTAAAGTCAGTAACTGGAAAAAGTTTCAGCAGCAGGAGTAAGACAAAAAGTAAGATTCACAGAACCAAATGCATGTTTGAAAAGTTGATATTCCTTCAGATGGTGGCATCTGACAATTAAGAGTTAGGTCTAAATATTGATTTGTGTTAAGGTTGTGATCTGAGAGGACACAATTTTGAAGTTATTTTTCTACATCATCTCCTGTGATGGTCCCAATGCAGCCGAACAAAACTCATTTTGATTAAGGGCATTCTACTTAATTTGTTGCTTTTAAGTTCATTATAATCAATCAACAACATTTCCCTCCTAAGTAAATGGACATTCTCAGCAGGACATCCTATCCAATTCATAGCATGGTAGTGCACTGTATCTGAATTTTTACATAATAAAATAATAATTAAAAAACAAAACAAAACAAAACAAAAAACCACTGTTTTGGGAATGAAGTCCATCCTACTGTTCCTTGTCCTTTTACTACAAGATGAACTCTATCCATTCCTTTCTGAACCTAGTCCATATCACCCCAAATAGCAAACAAATATAGTAAAAGTCAACTCCCACTTCTGAGCATCTTCTAGTGTTGCATCCACTGAGGCAAAACTTCTGCTGAAGATGTATGATTTGAAAAAGGACTTAGAATGAGAATTCTTATTATTTTCAAGATAGCAATATAATAAGATGAATTTTCCTGCAAACAATCGTTGTGAAGAAAAACAACATAAAACCCTATTCCTAACACCTGGGGGGGGAGGGGAGAGCCAAGTTCTAGCTATGCCTCCAGTCTTAGTTCTATCACAAAATCTGTAAAGTCCAACCAGAGGCACTTAGTTGCTGGAATTGGTCCTTAAAAATTAATTTGCCAGCTGGAGATCTGGGGGAGGACAAGGTGCTCTAGCTACATACACTTCTGATTCCAAACTTCATAGAAATTCCTCTAAGCACAGATTGGAACAGTGTCCAGATAGTTAAGACTTATCTGGAAGTATCCCATAAGACATAATGCAAGTCTTTTATATACATAAAATAGTGTTAATTGTCTCTTCAGCATAACTTCAGATTTTCAATTTTGCTATTGATAGACCACCATAAAATGACATTGGTTGGTTAGGGAAGATGCTTGAACCCAACCAACAGGAAAATTCTTGCAGAATGAACTTGTTGAAGTATAATTGTCCAAGTAAAATATTTTTACATAAATCAAGATGTAGCTCCTTTTTATAGTAAAAGTTGATAACCTAGTGGTAAATAAGGAAGGTAGACTTACCTTTTTAATGTATAGGAAAAGTGGGTAAATACAGTTTTCCTTTGTCAAACCCTGATAATTGCCAAGCAATTTTCTATGAACCTATTTAATATTCCCTCACAAACAGAATGGGTTTTAGCCAGAGGGGCTAGGAGAAGCTGACTTCAAGTAAAAGATATTGCAGATTCCTAACAGAAAAGTGAGCAATACCAGAGCAAGCATCCGGCCACTCTTCAGTTAGAAGAGAATGAAAAGCTTGCTCATCGTGTGCTTGTGCTTCTGTCACTAGTTGGGAATACAGTCATCACTGAAAAGGAAGGTCAGCATATTTCTTAATTTGATAAGAAGGGATAGCAGTATATTAGAGACATCTAACTAGGGGTTGCTTTGAAGGAATCTTTAAATGAAATAAAAAGTAAGAATTAAAGTGTTGAGGTGAAACCTGAAAAGACAAGAGCACACAGCAGTATATCCCTGACAAATAATTTTAATATGAAGTGCTATTCTAAACAGAATCAAAATCAAGTTAAGTTCATTGCTTTGCAAAAATAGTTATTGTTATTGATTTCTTGTTCCAGTAGAGAATCACAGAATACTCCATCCAATTAAAATAAATTGTAATGCCTTTAATAATTCATCTGATGTTTGAAGAAGATAGCAGTGATTTCTTCCTCTAGAAATTCTAATGATCCAAAATGCTCCATTTTTATTGAGCTTGGTGATAATCAGACTCTGCACTACTAAATCTTTGTCTTTTCCCAGTGTTTCTTCAGACAGGAAAAACACATACAAGGACACAGCATAGGTGATATAAACATAATTAACAATAATGTTTCTGAGTGTGAAAGCAAAGCAACATATTTGACAAAGTCCATTGTATCCTGAAAGATTATGTGACTATATTTAAGAAAAATGGTCCGTAAGGGTGCAATACACCTGAACAATATCATGCTTATGTGACATATGAAGAAGGCATTTATCCACCTCTGACTAATGCATAGAAGGAAAAAATTCATTTCAATTTCAAATACCTTTAACTGTTCCCTGGAAATTTTAGTTCCCATTTGTTCATCTCTCAGTCAGATAATTCTGTAAAACATGAGAATTTGGGTAATAAGGTACAAGGAATTAGACAGTGCTAGTGACAGTGAACAAGGCGAACAGAAATCTTTTTTTTTTTTTCTTACTGTAATCATTCAATCCCAGCTTGCTTATTTCTCTGTTCTTGTTCACCTGTTAATATTACTTCCTGTGCGATGGTTTGGTACCTTTTGGGTGTGTGTGTGTTTGTTTTTTTTTTTTAAACATCACTATTTTCCTCTTGTGTTTTATTTTTCTAGTCTCCTAAAAGCACTTCTTGGCTGTTCCAAAGACTTCTCCATTTCACCCTCCCTCACTTTCAGATCTGCTTGAATAGTTAATGCATTTGTCATGTAATCTTTTTTTTTTTTTTTTCTGATTTTGTTTTCTATGTTTTTCTTACTGTACTAAATTTTTAGTTATGGAGAGTGTTTGAACAAGTTAAGTAACCAAAAGTGCTTTGCACTGTAATTTTAATCTAGTTAAGTATTAAATTACATCTAGAGAAAAGCCAAAGGGAGAAACAAAGATATTGGGTTTCAGAATAACAGGGTTTAGGGAAGAAATTCAACAGGTTGAGTGCAATCGAGTATAATATAATAGCAGAGAGGAAACAGCAGAGAGAAACTGAAACGTGTATAATGAGATTAAAGTGTGCCCAAAGGATATGGAATGCATAACGTACAGGAATAAAATGAAGAGTTTAAAAAGCCAATACAGTCAAAGGAGGAAATGCGGGGAAAAAAAAAAAAAAAAAAGAAAAAGAAAAAGCACTACAGATGGAGCATCACTGAAATTAGACATCAAAATATTCATTTGGTCATCCTGACCCATGGGCTATTTAACACATTGAGGAAAGGAAAGATTTGAAGGAATATAAGGAGAAGCTGTGAATATTAAAAACTAATTAAAAAACAAAGCTGCAGTGTAAAAGACAGCTGCACAAAAAATAGTGTAAACAAAACCATTTCAAGGGACTTATGCAAGAAATCTACACATATTCCTATTGCCCTTTAAACAGCAGGAGCTGAGAAATTACAGAGGTATTCAGGCCAAAAGCATACAATGCAAGAGGCCTTGGTTTTGGATTAAAATTGAGAAAATTTTGATTCTATGAACAATGGTAATTTTTGACATTTAAAAAATACCTCTAAAAAAATCTGATTTGGAGTGAGGTAGATAAGCACAGATTTTGAGAGTATTTTTAAAAGAGGACATTTCATTTCGATTTTGTAGATTTGGCGTATGTGGCAATGTTGAAAAGATGCATGGAATATTTGAACAGATAGAAAATGTTCTGATTTTAATTTCCTTAAAATCAAACATCACTTTCTCCATAATAACTCCCCACCTTGTGGAAAAAGTTACAGATTTCTTTCCACTACCCAGTGGGCCAGTCCTCTTGTAGGTATTATTAGGACAAAAAAAAGTTGCTTTGAGAAGAGCAATTTCCTTCTTTTAAGTGACCTACAGTGCTCAGGAAGACCAGCAAACATCATAGCCAAATTTACTCCACCAACTCTCACAGAGACTAACAGTTTGAATAAGTTTTAAAACCACATTTTTCCCAGGTTTTACAAATATGTCTTCCTAATGAACTATTTTTATTTTTGCCAAAGCTAGCAGAATTCAAACCCAATTTCTTTCGATTTCAGTTATGGAAATTTGAAGACTGGGGGGATGAGGGGGGAAGGGAGAGAGGAAAGATTTCAAGAGTGCATTTTCTATTATAATCCAATTCCCAAACACTAACTTCCCAAATATCTACTACCAAAAATGTATTTTTTTAAAAAAATCTGTGGTTTTCAACTGAAAACTACAAATAGTCTTTCCATTAAACTGTCCACCGCTGCTTTCCTCTACATCTCTCTTTCTGTCTGCATTTAAGTCCAAGTTTTTCTACTACACTTGTGACTCACACAGGTATTCTCACCGCTCATATTAAAGGTGTATTTTTGCTACCATTTGAGCCAGTAGCCTTTATAAGTAAGAGAGAGGGGTTCCTCCAAAATGTCGTTCAGAAAATGTAAGTTGTGGTCCTTCTGTGAATCATCTTCCAGATCCTTACTGTTTATGAGCCTAGGGGGAGCCTAACTAGACTAGCTGAATAAGACAGATTCATGAAGTTGAGCGGGTTAACACTGTTTTATTTTCTTTATGCAGCCACCCCTCAGAATAGCAGCTTTTTAGTAAACTTCCAGGGAGAAATATTTTTTGTTAGAAGAGATGTACCGAGTCACCAATTTAGCTGTAAGTTCTGTATAAAAACAGGTTTAGGTGTGATTTAAAAATTTGTTGTAAATAATAATGTGAGCACTTTTCAGAAAGGACAGAAACTATCTAGCACTGAGTCAATAAATTTGTATTTTAAAAAAGCTTTCTTTGGGCATTGATTTGAGCATTTAATACATGTTTTCCTGACTGACCACTGACAGAATAAGACTACTGAGCTAACTGACCTAATAGGGAAAGAAAGAAGGAAAAAAATCTCAAATTATTCAACCAAATCACAAGAAAAAAAATACCCAAATAGTTTGAGAGAATTATAGCTCATGTGTCATTCAGATGTACGGTCTGTCTCTGAAGATAGTTTATCAATCTTGCAACCGGCAAGAAACTTCACAAGTAGTTCTATACATCTCTAAAGTCATAAAATGGCACTGTTGAGGTTCTTGTACAGTAAAGCAATGCAGAGAATTGCATTGTTCCTGCCTCAGTTTTTTGGCACTGTAGCACAGTTGGCAAGCATGACCCTTAGGTACCCAGAACTGTTATCCATAATACCTCAGAGTTGTTTTAACAAAATAAATCTGGAAAATTTCCTCAGGGGGAAAAGTGGGGATTTCTTGCAACAATAAAATAAAATAAAAATATAAAAAATATAAAATATATAAAATAAAAATATAAAAAATATAAAATAAAAATATAAAATAAAAATAAAATTATTTTAGCAGTACAGGTTTGGGAGGTGGGACGACTGGCAGAGAGAAAACAAGCTAAACTCCATTTTTATACGTTAGATTCAGAATGACTTTATTTGAGGCAAGCTTATACCTGTTACTTGTCATTACTCAAATGAAATTATTTGAAAAGTGAGCCTGATCAAAGTCTGGATTTCAAAATTAGCTCAATTTTTAAGGCACTCTTAGTGGAGTTTTAAGTTATAAACTGAAGAAATATTTACTGCAGGTCAAAAAAAAGCTAAAAACAGTTTGACAACATGACATATCACAAAGCAACATTCTTCATTTTTCCCCCCATACTAACAAGATAAAGAAGTGTAAAATATATTAAATAAATACACGTGAATGATGCTTTTGGGTCATAAGACTAGATAAGATTCATATCAACAACCCTTATTTTTACAGCTAACTGCCTATCTATGCCAAATTAAATCTCTTGGTTAATTCTTAAACTTCTATTTCTATCTGGGGAGTTCATCACTTTCAGAGACACAGAAGGGCAGACAATTCCCCATGACTTCCTCAGAATCTGTCTTGGTTATTTGGTCTGAGGGACATCTTTTCTCTTCGCAAAAGTATCCTGGATTGTGTCCTGTGGCACCTGTATCAAGAAATATTAAGCTTTAAACAAGTGCTTGATATTGAGAAAATAACTTAGTTAGCTAAACACATTGCTAAAGGAAGGCCTTTTACTGGACAAATTGCCTAGCACTGAGAAGCCTCAGCACAAACAAGACAAGCACGGCATAGCTGTCCATTTTTTCTATGGACTCATGGCATTTTAAAAGTCACAGTTTTTAATCTTCAGTAGGCAGAGGTTGGTTGTATATAAATCCTAGAATGTTTGCATTATGACTGGTATATCCCTTGCTCTCGTGACCTCCTGGAAAAATCTAGGAAAAGGCTAACCTATACTTTTCTTACTGGATGTTTAAATGATACCTTACGCACTTCAGGTTTTGCTTCCAGTAAAAACAGTTCTCTTGCTACTGGACTAAGATGTTGCATCTTTCATTCCAAAAACCCTGTCCTTGAAATTCACATTCTCAATCCAGTTCTGAGTTTGGGATCCATCCTTATATACTTCTCAGAATAATTCTCTAAGGAGAATGCTTACAGCTGGAGTATTTAAATAATTCTTTTAAGCATTACACCCTAAATCTGTATTTACTGACCTCTGAAAGAGTTGTAAATGAAACACTTTCCCAAAATATCATGTTTATTTTTACAGCAGAATGAATTCCACTATAAATGTAAAATTTTGCCCATAGACAAATATCCATGAGCATGCTGAAGAAATCAGCAATAGAAAAATGGATGTGCATAGCATACAAATTTATTGTTTTGAAGTCAAACGAAGAGATGCACTTTTTTTTTTTATTTATTTACTTAGTGTAAAAAGTACAGTCCAATTCTTTTCTCAGTGTACAAATGTAAAATTATATGCAATTCAACAAAAGTGAGTAGTGTTGGATCAGGACTCGTGAATCCTTAGCTATTTAATCTAAGATAATTTAACACCTTTTTGTGTTTAAACATTCTCATCTCTCTCTTTACAATACGTTTGACAGTGGTTGCTTAATATGCTCCTTTGGGTTAATAATGAGTCAAACCAGAGGTGCCCTCCCCCCCCCCAGTCTCTCATATATTAAACTGAAAATACATAGTATAGTGAAAATAGTGTTTCACTGCCCACTATTTGCCTTACTTGGTAAAATTCATTCATTGAACAGACTTCTGAGCCATTATCTTTTATCTTGTGATAATAAAAATTGTTCCATTTTTATGCAGTGTCCATAATGTACACTACAGCAAAAACATTTTATAAATAGAGTTTTAAAGAGTAAAGGCAGGGGGAGGGCATTTTACGAGGCTTATTTGGGATTATAGTCTTCAAGATACTGCACAGAGCCTCTCAAAGTTTCTGTGCCATTATTGTGAATGAGCCGAAGTCAGTAGTACTAGCTATTGATGCCACTTCAGTTGATAAATTGTATTTATTCCTTTAGAAGATATTTGTATCTGTAGACTTGCTTTTTATATATATTTACAGAGAGAATAATTTTCAGTGACAAGCAGCTCATTAGTGATAGTCATGTTCTTTATATGAACACTCTTCCATGCAATAAGCATAAATGGTTATAATATAGTATGTTGCATACGATAAGAACAGCTTTTGACCACCAAGACTAAAGTTTCTGCTCAATAGGCACATGAAAACCATTTATAATATATTTTAAGGCAGCTGATATAGTACCTATGTTTTTCAAGCATCATAATTCTCTCCTGATCTTACCTGATATGATCTTAGTGATCGTGCACACTATCATCATCGGTTTTGTGGTTGATATAAAATTCCAACTTGTACATGCTTGCACACTAATCTCTTATGAATGCATATGAGTTCTTTGATTTGACAGTAGCAGACAGGATTGGCTTTCAGAAGCTGCAGAAGAGCTTTGGTTGTTGGACAACAAATAAATGTCCAAATTCCTTTTGTTCAGACATTAGCAAAATACTATTAAATCAAATCTGTCCTTGAACCTGGCATAGAAAGTTCAGATTGAGTCCAACCCTTGTGATCTGAATATGTGATGCGTTCTGGAATAAATGGTCTTTGGATGACAGAGGCTGACTGAAATCCATTTCAGCCTTTGTGGTGCAGAAAAACTGACAAGCATCATTAATGTAATTGTTAACACATTTAGGGACAAGACCCCAAGCTGGCCTGGCATTTGAAAAATATTAGAAAAGATATTTTCATTGTGGTGAGCACCCTAAACAGAAAAGGTTCTTCAACTGTGAAAAACTCAACTTCTATTACACTATAATACTCCTGTCTCAAAAAATTTGAAAAGTAACTAGGAAACACAGTATAGGAAAAAAAAGAAAAAAAAAATTAAAATCCCTGAAGAAGTTTTCTGTGAATGTTTGAAATTTATTTTGTTATTGGCCCAGGATGAGATTGGTTCAAGGTCAGACATACCTCTAGTCTGTGACTTGCTCAGGATCTGTCAGGGCTGCCAGGATATTTACTCTGATAAGAATACTTAACTTACCAAATGCAATGGGAGAAATATGCCCAAAGAAGAGACTTGATTGTTGAATCTCCTTATTCCTTTACTACCAAGTCTTTCGTTAGTTCAGTGATACTCAGGTGCAGAATAATATATAATCAGTCACTCTCATTATCATTTTTTAAGTTTCAAAGTCAAGACTGTTACTGTGACCCTTTATACCCAGGAAGGACTATGGTGTTCTGCTCTTATACTCTAAAAACTTTATAAAAAACATAACTATAACTATATATATATATATATATAAATAAAAGGTACATTACAGAAGTTTCTTCATAACAAAGAAACTGATGATGAAAACAAAACTTGATGCTATAGTGACTGAGTAACTTTTAGGATTTTTAGTCCTGTCAAGTCACATATGTTCTTTTCCATTTCACCCAATCCTGCCTCTATTTGAGTTGACAGAGCTTCATTCCTGCATCTGCCAGAGGTATTGCTACTGCAAGCATATCTAGAAGGTATTATGTCATATTCTAGTCGCCTGTCTTACACATTGAATTCACGTTGCCTTAAGCAGAACATAAAGTTGATCACTGAATGGCAAAGAAAAAATTTACTTTGATCCTCAGTTACTAATATCATAACCTCAAATTTTGGCTCTATGTTCTCCAACTTAGAGACCAAACTACACTGACATTAACACTTCTGGAGAAGTTTTGCACAAGCATCTGGAAGTATTGAGAGGAAAAAAGAGAAAGCCTGTGAGACAGGGTATTATATTGTTTCCATTTCATCTATGATCAAGAGATTCATTAGCCAAGATTTATGCTGATAGGTCTGATACCACGTGTGAGGCAAAGCTGGAAATAGGTGCCAGAAATGTTTTAAAAAAATAAATGGCTATTTTTCAATCATTATTTTGTTGCAGCTTAATTTATTGCCCTACAATGTTTTGTGCTAGAGAGGACCATGAGCCAAAACCTCAGCTCAAATCCACTTACAGGACTCCTTAAGGAACTTATGACTTTGTCCTCATTACCTAATAATATTAATTATCCTCAGTGTTGAGCCCCTCAGTCTCCTCTTCTCTAGGCTGAACAAACCAAATGATTCAGCCACTCCTCATACATCTTCCCATCTAGAATGATTTTCAATGGTAGGAAAAATCTTGTTTTGTTTACAGTAAAGAGATGTGAAGATGACCCTCAAATTGTGAACCGCTTCATGCTAAGTCTACCTTACCTCCCATCTTATCCATTTCTACTATATCAAACAATTTTATTTTCTGAAGACCAGCCATGGCAATTCTGTAACCTTCTTTTAGCCTCCCTCAGGCATTGGCTTATGCCATTTCCCAGATCTTTTCAGTGAAAGCTGAGGACCTGAACAAAACATATATACCAAGCAAGAACCGACCCTGGAGTTCATGGAGTCTCTCCCAGCCCTCATGTCCAGAGGAAGATTCCTGAAATTCAGCAATGTGTCAGATTTTAGAAACAGGTTGGTCTTGCAGTTCATATGAGAACTCTTATGACCTGTCTTTCTGTAGTACCTGGAACAAGACTGCTGTTTTTACACAAGAGAGAAGATGAACAGCGGTATGCAAGAACATTACCAAAAAAATAAATTAAAAAAAGCCAAGACACACAGGTAGTGTTTGGAACTTTTTCAATTTCACAACAAACAGCTCAATAGTAGAAAGATTGAAAGGTAAAATCTTGTTGGAGCATCAGGAAAACAGCAGGAAGAAGCATGTAGTGTGTTAAATTAGTACTGATATGTTATTCTGTTTCTGAGGAAAAAGGAGGTATGATGCTCTTTTAAGACTAGTTGATGAAAAGTCTGTAAGAGGTTAGTTTTGTATAATTTGCCAGCAGAATGACAGGTGAAGTATTTGCTTTAAACATGTACAAGAGAATGTACTTCAGAAGGAACAATATAAGCTACTTGTACAGAGATAGGTTAGTAACTAATTCAGAGCCTTTTCTCAAGAGAGATTCAAATGTCCATGTGGACAATACAAAGTGGCCGCTTAGGTTGAAGAGAATGAAATAAATGTTGAGAATAGCACAAAGTTATCAACAACATCTGAAACAGATGTGCCAACAGAAGCCAGTCCACAAACTCACTTCCTCACTACATGCATAAATCCATCCTAGTTCACATCCCAAAGAAAAAACCCTGCTCCCACACTTAATGCTGAAATTGTGCAGTCCTCTCTCTCTTTTTTTTTTTTTTTTGGCCAACGTAGTGATGCAACTTCTTTTCTGCCCACATGACAGGAAGGAAAGAATTATGTCTACCCAAATCATCATTCTGTATCATGTCTCTATGGACCATTTTTCTTTGTTTTCTTTACACTTTTTGTGTGAGAGCATGGCACAAAATTAAACATTACCTGTACATTTGTATTTGTGGCAATGTGGTATTTTTTCTGGCCTACAATTTGTAAGTTACATTGTCAGAAACAAGGTTTTGAAGGAATCGCTTGCATGATTTCTCTTTTTTCTTCTATGATTTTACAAGGAAAGTTATATTGTATTGTCACTAGGAACTAAACAACTGTGAATTTGCTAGGCATACAGCAACTTAGTTTAATTTTGTTTGGTTTAAAGTGGCTATCTTATGCTAAACCAGTTTATCGTTCTGTCATGCTTACTGTTGAATACAAGGATGACTTCTGGACTGGAAGGAAGACAAGGAGGAAGGAGGGGTGTGATATTTTCATTTACTTGGAGCCATGTAATCATGTTCAGTTATAAATCTGTTGTCAGTTCCACTGATCAATAACTATTAACAATAAGCACCACTAGTCACCAGTTTGACATTGATGAATGAAATAACCAAGAATGGGACAAATCTCCTGATAATGGCATCTAGACTCAAAAAATCATCCATCCTTCTCTTTCTTTCTCCGAGGGCTTATCCCAGGCAGTTTCTGCTCTTATAGGTGCCACTCACTTTTTTCCCATCTCAAGTTCTCTTTAGTACTAACTTTGCTTTAGTGTTGTCTTGCACATGTGCATCCTCCTATGCAACTCACTAATTACAGAATCACAGAATGTTAGGGATTGGAAGGGACCTTAAAAGATCTTTCCACAGCAATTTCTAAAATGTAAGCAACAGTTTTAAGTATATATGTTTTTCTGCTTTACTGCAACAAGTTTCAGAAGCTAGAAACAATAGAAACCATCATACAGCAAAGTTAGCTCTCCATGGATAAACAGCCAGGGAATCTTTAGGCTAGCAATTGGAAAATGTACTTCTATTAATGTACTTCCTGGGAGAAGAATGTAAGATTTTTATACATACATACATATATATATATGTGTGTGTATTATATATATATATATATGCAAATATATCTATTTCTGTAAGTTCAGGTAGCTTTGACATGATTTTCCCAAGTCCACATCAGCAATATCGCTAACTGCTGATAGCATTAACTTATGCCAGCATGCACTAAGATAGCAGAGTTAGACACGCACATCAATAATTATGGTATCTATCTATCACAAGATAGAATAAGGGCTTTTGTTGAATATCTCTTCAGTTTCACAGCAAATACACTTATTCTTAGCTCTCATCTCTCTGTATTGTTACCAAGTTGCTTCAGAGAGAGTTGAGGCACCCAGACAGTGGAAAATACTAATTCTGTACAATTTCACCTGGAACAAAACTTAAATTCTGTTTTCTTTTATTTAAATTGTTGTAAACAATTGTTGTAAACAGTATTTTAATGGGATTAGCAGAATTTGATTATAATCTCTGGCTTTGTAATTTTCTGCAAACAGATGACTTCTATAGCTTAAAGATTCAGATCAGGTCTCTATAAACTGAAGGCCCTATCCCCACCTGTGAAAAAAATATTGATGTGGAACACGCTATTTTGCTCTCACTATGTTTTTTGGTGTTTTTTTTTTT
>VXAA01003985.1:262118-272654 GCA_013399115.1 Anseranas semipalmata
CTCACCACCCATTATTATCTAATGAAATTGGTGCCACACACTGGATTTTATGAGTGGAAACTCTGGACTAGGTTAATTTTAAAATGATTTCACTGAGACAAACGGAAATTTTCTTGGAACCCTCTAAGCATGTCTGCAGTCTGAATATTTCATCTATCCCACATTTTCAACATGCTTCTGTTATGATAGTATTAAAAAGTATAAGTCTTTTGTTGCTCCTTGTCACAGTTCCACTGCTGAGCACTAACACGAGAAGCACCTATTCTGGTAACCACCTCAAAGCCAGAGCAAAGTCTCCACTGGAGCTCAAAGTTGAATGCCTGATTTCCTCTTTCCCCTGGAATTAGGAGATGGTTCTTCAGAGTACCCAAACTCTTTCATGAATAGTCACATTGGATAGATAAATGCTGAATTAATAGCAATCAAAATTTTAAAGGTACTAATTCTCTTGTCAATTTTTAAAATTAGAGCATTAAAGCTACATTTAGTTTGTATGTACATACACAAAATTTTTAGTACCTAGCATAGAAATTAATTTAACAGAGTAAGAAATAATATTTGCTGACAAACAAAATACAATCAGGAAGTCATTGTAAGACACCAGTTGAAGGTTTTTCTGTTATTAGGACAAATAAGCCATGCTGTGAACACAAAAATCAGCCTCAACCATTCTTAAGCTTCTAAAAGCACAGTACCTAGGCATCCACCACCTAATGATTTATGCAAGCAATTAAAACACAGACATGGTCTATAACATCAATTGACAATTTCAGAGTAGACCAGATATGAATCAGATTCGTAATTGGAATGAAAAAAAGAAAAAGTTTATCAGGACAGTGGTTATGGATGTGATCCCTGGTCTTGCATAAAATGTAACTGTAGGAAAAGTCTCATATTTCACAACTGGAGCTGTTAAATTTTCACTTAAGTCTGGCTGCCAATAATCATGATGACAGTGAGAAGATGTGCAAAGACAACAATGAATCAGCGCAAAAATATATGCATGATGGCCTTTTTTTGTTGTATTTTTGGCCTCTTCCCTACCTTATCTTTTTATATGAGAATTTCAAAGTACTAAATAACAAATCTATAAGCTTCCTTCAATCCAACTTGGAGAAGTGAATTGTTAGCAGCAAACTTCTCAGTAATCACAGGGCTCTGGCATGAAATCATGATTTCTAAATCTGTTTTTAAAACCATGTCACACTTTCCTACCTTTCTCTAGTCTTCTATGTAATGTTCTGGTGCATTAGCATTTATTTCTCTAGCTTTCTCATCTATATTCTCAGAGTCTCAGGACAGCAATATGCATTTTCTGCAGACTGTCAGACAGAGAATAAAACACTGGAAAAAGCAACATTTTTGTATGCATTTTTCTTGCTGTAGCACTCAGATGATATGAGCACCTTGATATAAAGTTCCAACATGTACTCAACCTATAGGAAGGCCTAAAGGAAGCAATTTTGGTGTGCTGTTTAATATGTGTTAGAAGTCAGATGATTAGTAACAAGAGAAAGAAGGCATATTATTTATCATGCATATGAATGCATCAGTTGCATCTCAATTACTACAAAAAGATGAGGAAAAATGCTGTGACAGTCAATTTAATGTCATTTAAAAAAACATTCTTATTTCATATTCTTTGCGATCATGACATTATGTCCACCAGTTTGTGAAATCAATTTACAGGCAGACCACATTTAAAAGGTTAATTTTAAAATGATTTCACTGAGACAAACGGAAATTTTCTTGGAACCCTCTAAGCATGTCTGCAGTCTGAATATTTCATCTATCCCACATTTTCAACATGCTTCTGTTATGATAGTATTAAAAAGTATTAAAAGTTTATAAAATCTCATCTTACAAAAATATACTACTTATGAACTAGTATCCACCAGTATTAGAACCCTGTAAAGTCAGGGTGAATGGTGACTGTTGACTTTTGTCAATATGGAGGAGTCATATCTAGGCAGCCTGGCTTTCTTTTGTTAGGTCAGAATAGCAACTAAATAAATCATAAATAAAACCTGATCTTAGTGACTTATAGGCTTTGGAGGTTAAAATAGATTTTCAAGTAGCTCCTTATTTAAGGCAAGAATAACACAGGAGAAAGTCCAGACTTGGCACTCCACAGGTAGGTCAAGCTATCTCAGTTCTTGGCATCCTAGCAAATGTGAATATTTCATTCCAAATTTAAAAGTACACTCTCTCTTTTACTCAAACATGCTGCCTAAAATAGGCAGTCTCCATATACTGGCTTCCATAACATGGTTTCCTAAACCACTTATGCTTCTATAGATAAAAATATTAAAATTATTATTTATATTGTAAATAATATCAGAAGTATTCAGTACTATACTTGAGAAAAAAAAAAAAAAAAAAAAAAAAGGTTTCCAGAGATTAAGGGATATTGGCTAGAAAACAGCAAATAGCAGTCACTACAAAACNTTTTTATTGCCTAAGGAAAAATTTTTTTTTTTTTTTTTTTTTTGGTAATGTTTTTGTCTATGCAGATCTGCTTGCAAAAGCATTTACATGCTTGGCTGAAATTGAAGTAGAAATTACTAAAATATTGGTTCATTACTCCTCTCTTCTTTGGTTTTGATTTGTTCCCCTCATGCTATTGTTTTTCTGAAGCTGTACATCTTCCCGTACATACCAGTTTTTCTGAACAGCTTTTTCTAGTCACATATCAAATACTGTGCTCCCCTGTTTCTCTTTTGTCACTCCTTGATGCATACTGCCTGTATTCCATCACCTCATTGCCTTTACTGTAATCTAAACCTTGCATTCAATATATATTGAAATTCATGCTTTTTTTTTTTTCTTAATCTCTCATTTCTTCTATGATTTGTTGTGAAATGTTAAGGAAACATTTTAATGGAGTTCAGGAGCTCAGGCGGTATTTTAATGCTTTTGTCTGATAATTCATTTAATCCAAGGGGTAAAAATCTTCCCAAACCACTCCATTTTAAACTGTCTTCCATACACTGTGCAAGCAAGATGCACCATGGAAGCTTATGGTCCCTACACATCCTTGTACACACACTATGACTTGTATTGTCTATCTGGAAAACATCATCTTGAAGTGCTGATGACAGCTTTTAGAAAAAGATTACAGCAAGAATTCATGATTCAGTTTCTTATACATCCTACTAACAATACAGAGCAGCGGTCCCTAAAATTTCTAACACAGAACAGAGTTGGCTCCTACACTAAATTCACTTTTAAAAGTAAAAATCAAATTATTTTGAAAATCTTTTTAAGAAGCTCACATTTTTATATTCTCCATGTTGTTTTCTTTTTTATGTATTCAAGGTCACTGACAACTTAAAACCTAGTAATTTCATCTATGTTAAGAAGTTAATATAGGGTAGTTTTCTCACCGTACAATGTCAGCTGGGTTATGTAGCACAGACAGCAACAGGAGCAAGGTATGCATAGGAAAAAAAAAATAAAAGAAATCACAAAAATGATAAAGAAAAAGTTGTACTTTAGATATTGTTTATCTGTGTCAGCTCACAGCCCACATAAGTGCAATTCCTGCCTTCTCTTGCTAGCAGAATGAATCAAATCCTCTTGGATCTTAAATCAATACAGGTAAATCTAGTCAGGGAAGAATTCCTGTTAACTGAGTAGAATTTAGCCTTGAATAAAGGGGTCATATTGTCTTCTTAATTAGCCATTTCTTGAGAGTAGTAAGTATAGATAACATTCAATAAGCCTGATGTCTCCAAAAAAATGATTAAAACTGCAATTATGCTACAGAACAAAAGCATTTTATTAAATACAAATCAGTTGAATTTTATCAATAATGAGGCTTCCACCTTCATTAAGCTCTTAATGCTATCACAAACACAGGTGTAAGTACTTTCCCATTCATTTTGCCTTTCATTAACAATATTACATTCTTCATTATATGAAGCAGCAAGGGAAAGGAGAAAAATCAGTCACCATCTTTTCATTCAGTTAAAGTGATGAGGAAGGACAGACTATTTATCTTAATTAATGTTCATCTGAATCAAATTCCTGGCTCATGAAAGTAATACAAAGGTTCTCCAGCTTTAAGAAATAATTCCTTGTTTTGTTAAATCATACAGGCATGGGATAGGAGACAATTATATGTTGGATTAGCCATCTGATCACTGACATACAGTTCTTAGACTAAGCTAAGACTGAAAGGGAAAAAAAAAAATCAGCAGAATAAGGCACGAAGAAAATAACATATTGACGTTGCAAAACTTTTGGAACTAACCTTATGGTAAAATATCAAGGCAGATGAGTAAAGCAAAGCACAAGCAGATATATTGCATTCAAATGGCAAGTGGCATTTAGCAGTGAGAACCAAGGATCTTCACTCAGTGGAGACTTGGGAAGGTATCTAGCCCAAAGCAATCCTTACTCTAGGAGTTCTCACAAACAAATAGACATATACATCAGGGCAGGGGGAGGAAGAGGCCTAGGCCTTGGACCTCGTCAGTCCTGTGGCCACCTCCTGGCTGATGACCAAGCTGAAGATGAAAAACATCCATCTCAGAGCTCTCCAGAGAAAGAAAACTCTTTTTCCTAAGAATACCATGGTTTTTGAAACTGGAAATGCTGTAGCAGATGTGATTTACCTGCACCCTTAAGATCTAAGTAGTTTCCAGTGTTGTGTTGTTAATCAAGAAAGCAAAGATTTTCTTTAAGTTCTTCTCTTCTTCTGGCTATTCCTGATAGAGAGAGTGGGAACAGCACCTGAACTTGCCCTACTGGAGTATGATAATTTTAGCACTGGTTTAGAATGTAAGAAAGAAGTCTGTGCATCATCCCAGCAACCGAAGCAGGGAGTTCCTGACTTTCCCCACATCTCATGCTTTTTGCAGCAGTTTAAAAGGAAATATATCATAAAGTACTTCCCTGTTTCTCTAGAAGTGCTCCAAGTATCTAAAACCCTTCCTCTACAATACTTTGACTTAAGAAAAAAAAAAAAGGGCAAAACAAGCAAGTGTCTTGTGTCTTAGTATCTTCAGATATCTTTGTAAATACCTTCTGGGACTGAAATATGAAAACTGTAATCTGGCTTTTGTATTTTACAATATTATCAAGTACAGTGGATAAAATTTGTAAGTTAGTCCAAAACCTCACCTACCCTTGGGCCACTTTAGAACAGCAGGCTTAAGAAACTCAACATAAAAAGGCCATAACAAGTATCATGAATTTAGTATTGTTAATCCTTATCATTGAAAAGGAACAAGGAATTGTGTTCTTTAGCAGTGTACTCTTTTCTGTAATGTGGTAGGAAATGAGTAGAAACAGGCTCAGGATATTACATAAAACCCATTGGATTTGTTTATACTAATTTTGGCTTAAGCTCAAATTGCTGCTCTTACTGCTTCTTCAGTTGCATGTGTCTTCACCACATGCATTCAAGCTGTTCTAGTACTGATAGCTCTGTAGACTTTAAATAGCTAAAAGAATTCATATTCTCTTACAGCCTTTAAATTCTGGAAGTTATATGTTTTGTTCAGGCTCATGCTTTTAGTGTAGCAGTTTATGGTCAGACCCCAGAGACAACAGTTTGGAATACCATTATACCTTTATCATCATGAATTTTAGCCCTCTATCACAATGCCAAAAAGAGAGATCACTCTGATCTCTCCACATTCACACAGTGTGCAATGATATCTAAAAAAGTCCTAGGTATGATACAGATCGAAAAGGTGAAGTGACCCCTTTGCCATTTGTTGTCTTCCTGCTCCTGTACCACCAGTTGAAGGAACAGTTTGTCCCATTGCACATTCCAGTTTCCCACTTCACAGCAAGACTGATGCTGAAATTAATATTGTACACAAAATATTTATCTATGATACTCCAATAATCCTAGGTAATCTTAAAAAAAATTCTGAAGTGATTAGATAACTACAATGAAGAAGCAGCTGAGCTTGTTGGTAACCCCTGAAAGGCAAAATGTGTTGTTTTCTGAATCGTACTGTGCACTATACTAAAGCAGATCAGTTTCTTTATGTATACTCTGAGAAACAAGTAAGAAGTTTGAATCCATTGTGCTGCTTTGCTATCTGAATATAAGGTATGATCTCTTAATACACTAAATATTTTCCATTAATTTACCTGTGAGATTCCACTTTTCTGTCTGGGGACACACACCCTCCATCCCCATCCCAACCTCTCACACCTTCCCCACCCCTCCAAAAAAAAATCAATATGAAGACTAACAAACCATGCAAGCATGCAAAGAGATCCAGAGAAAATACGAGGAGTTGTCAACATCTCCCCTCAAATGATTTTAGAGTAAGAGGACAAGTTGGAACCAGAGCTCCAAGTAATGCAAACATTTCACAAAAAGGAAATGGATGTTTTTCATTCTAAAGTTTCTCATGTACTGCATATCAGAGTGCTTAAAATTCAAAGCAGCTCAGACTATATTCCATCCAATGTACTTGTCAGTTGTATTTCTTGGGTATGTAATTTACTTGACAGGCACAGTTTAAATGCTTTAAAATAAACCATTGTACCAAGAACAGATGCAGCCTAGTAACACAGCTTTAAGTTTTATTAGGCTTTTAAACGCAACCAATTTGTTAGGGTGAAATCTTTAGAAATGACCCCTAAAACCTGTCAGTGGAAGAATCCATTTGGATTGCCTTTTTTCCCCTCATTGAACCACTCAAACCTTTTGCATTATTCATATGCAAAGCCTCCTGTAATATATTATCTATATTGTAGAAGACACACTGCTACTTTGACAGTCCCTCCTATAGCTAACTCATGGACAAGCACTGCTGAAAACCAGAGTCAGTGAATGAGTCCACTAAATATCTCAAAAGTTAAAAAGGATTTAAACTTCACAGTCTTTTCATACCTTCCTATTCCTTTCCATACTATTCCTTTTCCATCCTCCATGTCTTCTTGTACATTAGGTAATCTTGATTTTTCAATTGTTGGTTTTGTTTGCTTTTGTGGTTTTGTTTTTAAAGCAAGCTATTTTAGTTCTAAAACTGTATCTTCCAAACACGGTGATGGAGATTGCCACACTTGGATTGTATCTCTTCTAAAGAAAATAGACTGCATTTCTTCTAAATAAATCAGTTGGCAAGGTTCAAGAAGCAGTGTATTAATTCAAGGTGGTGAAAATAATATGGCCCTAGTCAAATGTGACCTTGATTTGTCTAGGCACTAATTCAGCTACACTTCCTTAATTTTATTCCAAATGCATTATCAATCTACCAATCTCATCTTGAAAACAGCAAATCCTATTCCAAACACAATGAGCTACGTGAAATTATTGTTTATTGAAATAAACATATATAAAATATATGAAATAAAAAGCTACATTCATTACAAAACTGTAGATGCCAAATCGAAAGAGAAAACAGAGTCATGCACTGAAACAGAAGTTTTCCAGAACAGTTTAATTACCTCACAACAGAGATACACAAGCAATGAGGTTAAACCTTGTCTTAGTTAAACTTTCTAAGGATACCTACTGGAAAAAGAGATAACAGTATTGTTTAAATCTTACATTTCTACAACATATATTCAGTGCTCTAAAATGCAAGTCTGTTGCATTCTTTTTCTTGGCTTGTTGAGAATGGTTTTGTAATTCCTTTCTGTTTGTATTTCAGTTGAGCTGACTTAACGAATCCTCAAGGTTACATATTCCTCTTCTATTGATTAAGAATTTCAACTGATTAGCCACTCAATTTTACTTACTATATGAAGTTTTTGTTTGTTTGTTTTTTAATATTAGAACCTTGATACTTATAGACAACTCTTCTTGAAAGCCAACGGAAGGCCTAAAAATCTAGACTAAACAGGAATAGCATGGAGCACATCAATGTATTCAAGTACCAAGGAATAATTTATCATGGAAAAGATAGCTATTAATTTGTAACACAAACACATGTAAGCAACACAGGAATGAACAAACAAAACTGATTTTATGCAAAGGTTTCTGGTTTCTTGTGGTCCAGTCTCTAGACTAAAATAGATGTCAGAGTTTGAACTTCCCAACCGTCATTCAAATGAGACTTGGGTGCTCTGCATAATCTTCTTGCATTATATGGAAACATTGCTGTAGGACCAACCCTAACATTTAAATTCAGCAGTTCACACAACTCTGTGAATATGTTGAGAATATTGAGAAGGAAGAAATCATTACACAGGAAGGGTCAGTGATGGTATTGTAAATCAACTAAGGTTTAATGCAAAGTCAGAGCTTAGTATAGAAACGTTTAACTGTAAATATACTTTGTTATGCTTAAAGTTAGAACTGGATTCCATAATAGATTTGATAAGTCAGATGAGCTAAGCATTCTTGCAAAATGAATCAGCCCTTCAACCCACAAGCTGTAGAAATCATCTGGAAAATGAGTGAGAAAGGGCACTATTGTCTGGCAGACATCTACAGTCTAAGTGCAGATACACAAACCATATTGTACCTCATTCCATCCTTGCCTTCAGAAGCTAGACAGAGCAAAACAAAACTAATGGGCAGGGGGGAACGGGACGGGACACCATTGCTCCTTAGATCTAAGAATGGCAAATTGAATACAAATATGCACTAGACATACAAGGCAAACACCCTCCTCCCCCCTAAACGGAAAATTCTGCCAGGAAGAAAAACTGTGTGCATGTGGTGGGAGGAGTCCTCATACTTAAAATTTTAAGGGTGACATCTGCCAAATGAGACATAGCATACATGGCCAAGGACAGTAATCAGCAAGAACTGTCTATAAGCCATGCCTTTAATGTACAGCAAGGAGTGATCATGTAGAATTGAAAAGTAATATGCTGAATTTAATAAAGAAACTGTTTCCACTGGCTTCCATAGACTTTAGATGAGACCCGGATGAAGGAATATGAAGGCCTTTTGGGATAGGAAGAAACAACTACAATTATTTTAATGGCGTTATCTCTGCAATACAATGCAAGTCTTGACTAATCACTTCTGATAGTTCTTTTGACTAATTTTTTGATAAAAAAAGATTTTCAAATAAACTTTTCATTATTTAGCAAGTTCTAGCATAAGCATTAATCTGCAGGATTTAAAACAGCAGCTGAGCTCTTATCTAAAAAATAAAATCAAGGAAATAATTTTTGCATCCATTTTGTGGAATAAAGTACCATTTCCCGAGAATATACTAAAACTCCGCAGTTACTTAGTATATCTCCAGACATCATCACACATTCTTTTCTTTCTCTCATATCAAGTTCCATCAGCTACTTTTTACTAGTTCTAAATATTTGGTTCTGTTATTAATAGCTACAGTAAAACACCCATGCAAGCAATGCTTGATTGAAAACAAAAGTGCTTTATGGGAGGCATAATAAACCTGAAAAAGACCACAACACAATCTCAAAACAGAAATAGATAGAACAATTGTGTTTTGTTTGGTGGAGCACAACAGCTAAGCTTGATACTCAGTGTATCATGGACTTGATGGAAAAGGGAGCTCCATTTGTACCTTGAGAAGGTACAAGTTTTTCAAATGAACACTGTACACAGATTTTTCAAAAATCTTCCAATTTTCTACCCATTCATTCCTCAGGAGCATGTAGTAGTAAGCATGTCTTTAAATAAGAAATAATCAGAGACATCTAAAAAAGAAACATGAAGGAACCACAGAAAGAGTCATAAATATTTAATTTGAGGGAATTACAGTTTTATTACCAAAGTTCAAATTTCTACAGAACTGGTATATCAAAACATTTGTTAAAACGTGCTAGCAAGATACATGCATGCCAATGCATTCACTCTTTGCAGTAGCACTACTCTACCAATCATTATCAGGGTATTTTACAATGAAGCAAAATGAAGGGATCCCCCAAACTACAGCCAAGCAAGAAGTCTTGAAACAGAGTATAGGGCCCTGTCATCCTGGTTGAGTTCAGGAACACTTGATATTCATGAATGAGAAGTCTTTATTAATGTCTACTTTCAAAACTATTTGTATGCCTTAAGTTAAAAGCCAGCATTTATATCTATACATCTACATTAGATACCCAGGTAGATATTTATTGTAGGGCTTGAACACAGAGAAGGTTACCAAAAAAAGCATTGGTAGATTCTGAATTCCATTGCTGTGCATTTAGTTAGTTTTGCAAAATACTTTCCTGCCTTGGGAGAGAGCATCTCCTAGTTCATTCCTTCGCTGTTGCAAGTTTCAAAAACAGTATCTGTAATCTCAAGGGAATGAGACATTCAGCACATTGGGACCAATTTCAGATCTAATAAAGACTAAACTTGATCCTAACAATCTTTTATAACATGACAATCTAATAGGATGCAAGCCTATGTATTTCAGGTTGTTTGTTCTTTTTTTTTTTTTTTCCTCCCAACTACCTCCCCACCCACTGCCAACTTCAACAGAAAAAGGTACTGGTTTGTGGCATGTCAGCTGGACAGGAGCAAAGTAGTGCTTTTACAAAATTTTCTACTTATCTTCAAATAAAATTTAGAAATGCTGTAATAGACTTTTGTTTCCTTTTCATCTCTTCCAATCAAGGATTGAGTTCAGTCAAAAAACACACAAA
>VXAA01003985.1:287820-370818 GCA_013399115.1 Anseranas semipalmata
GAACCTCTCCTGTTCCCCAAACCCAGTGTATTTAGGAATGTAATAGCTTACTTCTGCAGCAAGATTATCTCAAGAAACAAAAAGACAACCAACCAAACAAAAAAATTGAAGCATGAGATACCTCTGAGCCCCTTTTCCAATATAGTAGAGCTATATCCAGCCTTTTTCCATGAATGATAACTGTCCCGGTACCATCTAGATGTGCTTGTTTCTTCAGGAAAATGAATGATGCCTTATCTTTATACAGGGCTATATCTGTATGTGAGGGGAAAATATACTGAAGAGCTTAATAAGGAAGGGTGCTGAAAACATCACCTTAGTGTTTCGTTTCTTACTCTACTGCAAATTGCAAGAGGTGGATAAGTAAGAGCTAAATGGGATCCAATTCCCATTTCCTACACTGCAGGGAAGTTTTCAGGCAGCGTAAGATAAATTGCTCAAGTCATAGGTCATCTTTATTGTTTATAGAGCACTTTCCTTGTGAATGATCCCAGAGTGAGTCATGAACATTATAAACTAATTATGCTAACATTACATAGTGGTTTGTACTTGCCAAAAATACCAATAAAAGGAATTCAGTATGCAAATGATAGACTCTGCAATTACTTGGCTAAATAAGATTTTTGCTTTCAGAGACTGAAAAAATACTTCACAAAAATATAACTGGCCCAGATTTTATCATTTCCTACTATCCAAAATGGGAGTTAGTATTAGTACAAAGAAAAAAAACCTTATCCCTGGCTCCCAGCCAAGAGGAATTGTTTCTTCCCTTCTACCCTTCAGTAAACATTGCTGGATTGTTTAGTCACTAGATAAAAATCTTGAACTACTGATGGTCTTTTAACACTCTTCATATTTGACTTATTGGCCAGTTACTATCACCAAGGTTTTTGTTTGTTTTTACACAGAGTTCTCATTCCACTGTTTTATCGCTCAGACTTCATTATGCAATCTGAAGAACTGGCCACATAAGTTGCATGAACTTATAGCATACAACTACCAGATGGAGGCACCAGATAATATTAACTGGGCACGAGACAGCGAAGGCACATTTCATGACAGAAATGACAAAATAAGATGTACATAATACAATCTTTTTCTTGTTTCTTTTCCTTCTGGCATCCTCAAAATAAAATAAATTCCATGGAAGTCTAAGAAACCTACTGCCTTCTTTTACACGTCTAGAACCCAGACATGAAAATTAAATCCATGTTCTTTGCAACTCATCTAGTTTCCTGATGGGTAAGTGGTTCAATGAGTCCTTCTATATTTTCACATGCAGACCAACAAACCTGACAAGTGGCGATTAAAGCCAAAGAGTTTTATATTTATATAGCAGTCATGCATTCAGCGCCTTTATGTCTAGCTACATCTGCTCTCCTTTCCATACTCCTAGTAAAGCTCTGACTCAATAACCTTTGCAGAGCACCATTCCAAGATGTAATTTCATTCAAATCTCCTATTTCAAGTTCATTTCCCATTCACCATTTTCTCTGCCTCCATTCATGGAAGACACTGTTTGCCACAAACAAAGCTAGAGAGTGCATTGGTAGGACGCAAGCCCACTACTGGACTATAAACTTAACCTGTGACTGACTGGGGCAAGAGGGTGTCTGGTTTTGTTTTTAGAAAAATTCCCTGATATAAGCCACTGGGTCAGCTATAACCACTCAAGAAAACTTTCAGGACCTACAAAATAATCTTTTTTTTTTTTTTTTTTCCCACCTAGAAAAAGTTTATTTGACAGTGTTCCTAGTATCACTGACTTTGTTACAATTATTTATTTTGTTTGGAAGAGCAAACAAACAAAACCCACTTCTCTGGTCTCATCTCATGCTGCTTCAAGTATTTTATTTTTTGAAACACAGAAAAATATAGATCACTTGACCATTTACAGATTTATGTAGAATTTCAATAATAAACATGGACATTTTCTAAAATAAAAACAGCTCCATCAATTTGATGTTGTGACTCAGATACCATGGTCTCACTAAAATGTGTTATTCAAAGAGAGATCATTGTCACAAGAAAAATAATTGTTGAGAGAACTACTGTCATACAGTGAAGTTTTTATGTTTGATGATGTAATGTCCAACACGCTCCTATAGCTTAGTGTGCAACCAGAAAGAAAAACCTAAGTTTCAGATATTTTCCTATGATATCATTCGTATTAGATACATAAAGGAAAATCCCTTGCTTAACAGATTATATTATGATAGTATTAAATGCTCATCCTAAATGAAAGTCATTTTTTTGCAGATTTTCGTCAGTTGCAGTACTTCAAGCCTATTTTTGCTTAAAGGGATGAAATAAAAATGAAGAACCAAGGACAGAGGAAAAGAAAGTTAAAAAAAAAAAATGCAGTGTTAGTTGCTGCTTTTTGCTCACTTTCAGCTTAAGTACTATAAAAATTACAAAACTGTGCACTTCAGGTTGTGGGTAATTTAACACAAATTGTTGAGTAATTTTACCTCTTTTGTTGTGGAAGTCTTGGGTTCTCATATACTATAGCAAAAAGCATCTTGCATATAGCATGTCCTTGTTCTTGACTATTTAGAACTCAGTAATATCCTGGAAACATGATTCAGTGGTTTATTTGTTTGTTTATTATCCCAGCATTTCTGTCTCACAACAGGTCTCTAGTTCAAATTCCTTTGAAATTATCAACTCCAATCTAAATGAATAATAAGGAATGTCAGAGACATGGGGAAGAAACTTGATACAAAACTGTCTGCATCTATGATTCCTCAGCCTGCAGCACACTCTCCAGTAAATTTTCAGCCATATGAGTACAGAAAGTAAACACTTTTTTTAAAAAAACAATTACTAAAATAGAAAACAAAGCTGGTCAGTATACATGCAATATTTTGAATTATTACCTTAAATTGTTATTTCCCTGTAGAGAACTAATCCTTTCATTAGAACAAAGCAAACAAATAAAACACAACCAAAGCCTCTGTGCTCTCAATATTAGTACGCAAAGAGCAAGCAAAAAAGAAACCATTCTTTAAAATTTCCATTGCAAATAAGTTTACTCAACATCTGCTATTATGTTTTCATTTAGTATTTCAGTGAAATCCAGGAACTACCACCTGCTAGAGGACAGACTCTTGTCCAACTGCAGAATTGTTTTAATCATATTAGAATTAGAGAGATGCAATTACTAACAAAGATTCTGTCTAATGTCAAATGAGTTAAAATACACCTTGCTCACTGATAACCTCGAAACACCTCCTGGTATTAGAGGTATTTGACTTTCTGGTTGCTCAGAATTAATTATAAAAAAAATAAGTAATAAGGGTTTTCCCATCTCTCAACTGAAGACCAAATTATTCTGGGTTAATTCTGCCAGTTAGTATCATTCGGAAAAGGAAATTCTATTCAATCAACATGGTTAATGTATCTGGAGATTGTACTTCTCCAAAATATTCACTAGGTGTATTACATAGCAATGCCAAATTCAATATTTTTTAGTTTTAAAAGATTTTCACTTGAACAGCACACTTATCCCATGCTACTTCAGATTACTTTCCCCCGCAGATTCAGTGCAGAACTTCCTGTAAAATAAACAACCAAGTAAAAATATTTCTTTGCTCAATCTAAACTGATTCACTTGTACTTGTCAAGATAGCCCAGTCTGAGAGCACAGGTTTCATAGCATAGTTGCTATCTGAAGGGCATATTACCTGAAGTTACATCTCCAACAAGAAAATAAAGTGATCCAAGGCCAACACATAGATAGCAGATCAGCATAAGGGGTGAAACACACAGCTGGGGGAAGAACAACATTCCAAAGAACAAATTTCTACTTATGAAGAGCAACATATATTTATCAAAAGTGAAGGAAATTCTGTAGCCAACAACAACACTCAAAATCTTCAATCATCACTCAACCAAATTACACCAGAAGATTCCAGGCTGAAATACTCTGAAGTCCCTCATCCTCCCAGACCTGTTTCCAGCCTTCACCCCTCCTTTCCTCGAAGAAAAACACTAAACTTGAAATTGGTGATTATGATAACACAGATTACAAGAGTAATCCCTAGGACCAACTTTAGCTCAAGTATATAGGTATTTGAAGAAGTGGAGAAACTATGGAAAAGAAAATAGATGACAGGACCCATGAAAGCATTCCAAAAACCAGTGTTTATATAATAAATATGAAAATAAATATGCAAGCATTTATGAAATCAATGTAAGAAAGTGTAAAAGCAAAGATCTAAAATAAATAAAATAAAAAGGGTATTTTTGTACAAGTCATCAAACACACAAACTTATACTAAACAAAACAATGCCTCATTTCCAGACCTTACCATTCTTAAATATGTTGAGGACATAGTCCAAAATTCTCCTAAGCATTTTATCCTATGGTTTCTTCTCCCAAATGCAAGCATACTCTCACTAGTTGTAAGCCACTCTTTTGTTCCTGATCTATTTTTTCTTTCCTTAAAATAACAATAAAAAAAATTATTGCTATTTAATGATTCATACAAAATTAAAAACTTCCTTTAAATTATCAAAACATTGAACTTCATATTAAAAAAGGAAAAAAAAAAAAAAAAAACATTTAATGGTGGGTACACGATATTTCCTTAGATGGGACATGCAAATTTTAAGGAGCCTACTACCCATAAAGAGACAGAAAGAAACAGGAAGTACTGCATATTTACACAGGCACCTGAATCTAATTTGGTTCAAATACAATTTCTTGAAAAAGTGCAAAAACAGTTTCAGTAAAAGAAGAGACACTTTAAGCAACAAGCAATCAAAAAATACTGTGCAAATTCTCAGACACGTTATGGTTGCTGTAACACTGCTAAAGATTGCCGGGCTCCTGACAGCTGAAATTGATGTGAGGCCATCAGATGTTACCAGGACAGCTAGTCAGCAGAGAGGATAACAAGGCTTGTGCTAATAGTCCAGAGATCAACAGATTAGTCTTTTAAGACCTATGGAGTTGCTTCATATCACCACCTATCTGGCAGATTATGGTCCTGAAAGTTTGTTTATTTTTAACAAGGATCCAGAAACAGCCCTATACTGACCTTTCTGAAGTATTTTGGGATACTTGAGTAAAAACTGAATTTGTTCATAGGTAACAGCTATTTCTCTTCATCCCTATCTTTCTAATAACACCAAAAGGAACAGAGATCTTGACGCAAAATTCAGTAAAACAGGATGGGCAACAAATATAATTTACCTCTACAGATTAGATTGCTAAACTAGTTCAGGTGCTCTTCTCCAAGTGTTTCAGTTTAAAAGGGAGGAAATTGACTGCATTATCTGTTCAGGGCATTTTGAATCCAGTTTGCATAATGGTATTCGAACACCAGAAAACTAAAAGTAGCATTGATTATGCACTAAAAAACATTGTTCTGAGTTTCCAATATAGTTCGGTGGGTGTTTTTAAGGCCCTGTATCTCTATTGGCCTAGTCACAGTTTTACTCAGTAAACCACAGGTTGTTGCTAGAACAGTCATTATCAGAAGAATACTTTCTACAGTATGATAAGCTGTGACACTAACTTTTCCTGTGTGAACATATCCATCCAAATCACCAGCACAAGAACACAAATGCATATGATGATACCAATGAATTTCAGCTTCTTGTAGTAAAAAACACCTTCTTCCTTTCCCCCTGCAAGTGCCTAGTAGAGTAAGAGTGATGGAAAAGAAAATATGGAAATCCATCTATCCAAAAGAAATATGAAAAAACTAAAATTTTTAAAACTGTGAGCCAGAACAAAATGTATTTTGTAAAAAGTAAGAATGAATTTTAATCAGCAGGTTTACTCTAGCAAATGTTGGTGATTTTTAAACATGTCACCTACACAGACTCAGTGAGCTAATAGCTTATTCCAGAATATTCACGCTTATTCAAGAACCAAGTCATGAATATAGTCAAGGTCTACCTCTAAAAGGATGATATGATAGTGGAGCAGGCTGCTGCTGTACTCATGGACAAGTAGCATGTGCTATTTCATAGCATATGCAATAGTCAAACCTAATGGTTACATAGGCTAAAAAGAACAGTTGATACAAACTACGTAACTGAAAAGAAGCTTAGCTGAAGGTTATGATTTCATTCAGTGCTGCATATAAAAAAAGCAGGATCCAACACCAGCATTACACACTTTTTCCATGGAAGAGTTCCCCAAATAATTCTTCTTTTGAATGGCCAAACTTTTCCAAGCTTTTCTTTGCGCAGAGACCAAATTCACATGGAACTTACTGGGGAAGTGGATTAGTTCAAAGCATCTCTCAGAAAAAAGGATACAATTATACAAACTAAACAGTATGACAGGTGGAATTCCAAAGTGGAATTCAATTCTTGGTGTAAGAGTTCTTCTCTTCCAATATGGCTGAAAACATAGGAGCATTATGTCTATCAGCTTTATAAAAATAATAATAAAAAAACTTAATCTGTCCAGGACAGGAAACAGAAAGATCATAAAATGGATTATTTTTTGCATTAGTGTATTTAGGACATTTACCTTAATAAAATAGAGGCATGCAACGGAAATGTTATGCTTCTGGTACTTATTTAAATAAAGACTGTCCTCAACCTTTGTGTGCAAAAGCAATTTCCACAGCCAGCTAAAATGGCCTATGGATAATCAACAATATAATCTGTACCCTGAGAGTAATAAAACATGCATGTGATGAAAGATGGTTTTTCTTTAGCAGTTGCTCACCTATTCATATCACTTATTTCAGACTCTTATCAGTATCTATAAATCCAGTGAGGTATTTGAAAATATGTCAACCACACAGCTTATTCATTATTAACCACCACATAAAAATTAACTAAACAGATAATGTTATTTGCCATCTTTTTTTTTAAGCAGCCACATCTCCGTATATTTTAAGAACAGGAGGTTTGTGGTGGTCTACTTAGAAACTAATATACAGACACAAAAACTTGTGTTTGTAGAGCAGTACATAAAGAGAACAATGATCATTTTTTTCCATATGATTTTGAGAAAGGGGGATGCAAACTGCAGTGAAGAGGATCTTTTTTCATCCTGACATACAGCTGCTTGTATTTGAAATCTTTGTAACACCCTGTTTGATAGAAAGAGTAAAAATGGTCTAGCTGAGTTTTTCTTTCATGCTTTGGGGGTAAAAGCTATTTAGGTTGCTTTAAAATCTCTTATCCTTTTTTTTTCTGATATAGATACATTAATTAGAAGGGACAGCATGCCTCTTCTTAAAAGCAGACACATGCTAATGACCTATCCCTCTGTTTTCTGCTTTCTTGGGGAATGGAGATTAATACAAGAGCAGTTCTCCGGCAGTAATAGCACAATGCTCTTTGAAACATTTTAAATGTAGCTGATAATCAAGGACAGGAAAAACTGCTGCTGATAAAAGAGAAACTTGAATCCGCTAATGTTACTGTAATATTTACTTTAACCTTTGGTAATGTCAAATGCATAATAATCAAAATCTGTAAGGAACTGATAATGATGGGTGAGAAGGCTGGTATTCTTTCTTGATGATATCTCTTTGCCTTGGTAGCAACAATCTGAAAACTATAGTATGACCTATGGAAGTCCTGTTTTTTATTTGCATTCTGGGCAGTATAAAGATGATGGCTCATATTTAGTCTCACACCATAATCCATAAGCATTTGAAGAGTTCAGTGATTTTAATAACTGACAGTGTCTTTAATATAAAGTGTCACTAACCTAGCATCTCTGCTGTCCTGTCCTGGGGTGAGTTGTATTCAGGTGAGAAAGAGTTGTCTTTATCAACAGATGTCAGAAACTTCATCTCTCTGTCTCTTGCTCTCCTTCTCTCTCTATGTACACATAAACCCAATCAGATTACAAACCCAGGTGAACATTTTTGACAAAACCCCATCTTTTGAGAGAGTTCTTCTTCAGAAGCCTCATTTCATAGAATCATAGAATCATAGAATCATAGAATCATAGAATCATAGAATCATAGAATCATAGAATCATAGAATGGCCTGGGTTGAAAAGGACCTTAGAGATCATCTAGTTTCAACCCCCCTGCTCTGGGCAGGGTTGCCAACTACTAGAGCAGGCTGCCCAGCGCCACATCCAGCCTGGCCTTGAATGCCTCCAGGGATGGGGCATCCATTTCTTAAACCTTAAAGCAATAAAAATACAACCTGAGGTGAAAAGAAGACAGAAAACAGTTTCATTCCAGATCTTCATGCATACTTTTGTGGGGGCAGGAGAGGAGACTTGGAAAACAGGTTACATAATGCAGGAGCATTGCGGAACATCCATAAATAAGAGAAATTGTGAGAGAAACATAGGACAATGAATCTTAAAATTCACAAAAACAGTAATTTCCATTGACTAATGGAGACCTTTAGGAGGTTAAAAATTAAAAAATAAAAATAAAAATAATAATAATAATAAAAAAACAAACACCACCACCACCACTAACAACAAAAATAGCTAACAGGAAGAATTATATTTTTATGAAAATTAAGTGACTGCTTTTACTGGAAATTTACCCAGAAATTCTCCAAAAAATTAACACGTATCCTAGCACATACTATGCAAAAAGTACCCTCAGCAAACACTATCTCCTTTTCATAGCATTCTTAAGATTCCTCAGTTGGCGATGTGTTAGCTAAAACTACACTGAAATACTCCACAGCATCACTTGTCAGACATGCTGACTATGTGAGAGAAAAGCAAAATGAGCTAATTTCAAAGAATAAAAATACAACATACATCTGAATAAATTCAGTGATTTTCAAAGGCATGGAATTTCTCCTACTTAACCTTAACACAGGTGCAATCCATAAGATATTTCCCCAAATCCAATGGACTAGCTGAAGAATATGGCTAGGCCTGTACTAGCAAAACAACCATAGATCTTTGTTTAAGAAAACATCTGCAGTACATGTTTGCCTCAGAAAACAGCTGAAGGACACCACAGGAAACCATAGTTTCAATGTGTCTTTTAAAGAACAGAATACTAAATCAAGCATAGCTACTTTACTCATACTCAGGAAATGTGAAACCTGAAAGAAAAAAATAATCCAAAATCGGGTGAATAGCAGCATTTTAGAGAAAGGTTCAAAATGAAGTTTGTGTTCACTCTGATAAGGTAACAGCAGAAAATATTCAGAGAATATTATATATTTAAGCTAAAAAACTAGCTCATAACGAAAATATTAGTAGTTTAATTACAGTAAGATCTGAGTTTAAACTGCTTACTTTTTATTGTCTGTAGGTTTTCTTTCCCTCCTGCTTTTGGTTTCTGGTATCTTATAGGTTTGTACATCTCTCTCTCTCTCTCTTTCTCTCTCTTTTTAATAAAGAAGTTAAATTTATTTTTAGGATAATTGTTTATTCATTTTTCCAATGTAACATTGTCCATTTCTCCTATGACATATTTCTCCAAACAAGTGGTGCATTTTGTCCAAGATTTGTACGCTCTGACTGCATTTGAGAACTTCTCCATGATGTAACCCACAGCAGCAATTCCATCTTCCCCTAAATGCTCACAGACTTCCTGGGCTTAGATTCCAGGCATTTCTTTCTCAATGTTGATTTTGACCTTTCACTATTCTTTTAGTATTATACAGTCTCCCTATCGTGTTGAAAGTGTCATAGTCTCATCTCTGGTCCATAAATTTCACTCCATGATAGATTATTTTCTTTGCCGAAACTCACCTTTTCCATTTGAAAGATCCATTCAAAGATCACTGAAAGTCAATGGGCAGATTCCTGTTCATTCCAGTGAGTTCTGTTTCAGGCTGTTCATTAGCCCTAATACTCTTAATTCATCAAGCCAACAAATGAGAAAAGATGCAGAGTATTTCTAGCCAGAAACAGATTCGACTGAAAAATCAGCTACATTCAGTTACAGAGTTTATTGATCCCTGTGAACAGGAATGACCTTCAGATTTAACTAGGTGTTTCCACAAAAATAATCAGGAAACATTTTGGTAAATCAATCTCAAAACAGCCAGGTATATTTTCTTATCACTTTACTTGATAGACATAGGCAGGACCTATGGCTCCCCCAGTGAACCTAAGATTTACTTAAAAGGCATCTTATTTTTCCAATGTGTATGTTCTAGGTAACTTCCCTGTGTCTCAGAGGGAGAATCCAATTAGACGAAAGGTGTGAAGAATATACTTAATTAACACCTTACTACCATTGTTTTACTTACTGGACTTTACTCCGTATTTTGAAAACATGGGGACAATATTTCAAGACATAAAAATTTTTGTTACCTAGTGCTTCTTTATATCACCATTTCATTTGTAGACCTGGCAACACCCTGAGTGATGTATTCCTTTGCATGTTATCTAATCCTTGGATGGGTGATGGCCTGTTTTGTTGTATTGAAATACTATGAAAGCAACATGTGAGAGAAGTGCATTTTTGCAGCTTTAAAAAAAAATTGTGTTCACCTTTGTTCTCAAAAAGAGAGACAAAATTGCCACCATAAAATAAGGAACTCAATGTTTACTTTTCTAAAATACTAAGAATAGCAACAATCAGATCTTAGGAAATTGAATGGTTAAAAGTTTGAGAGCAAAATTCTTGGGTATGCTGAACACAAGCATAATTGTAGCAATCTAGGCCCTACTTCTGCAAACTATTCCACCACAGTCCCAGAAGGAAATGCCCTTTTTCTTCCTTTCCCTTTAAATACAAGCTTTAAACAAGAAAGTTTTTAAGACACATGCTTGAAGGAGAACAACAGGAACAGAGTAAACTTTCTTTGTCTTTGTATCAGTCTTTTTTCATTGGATAATCATGGATTTTAACTACTTTCAGCTACATGAGGTTAGGTGAAAAAAATGCACGCATGCAATGTTGTTTTGAAAGACTTATCATTCATTTTCCTGAACTGTTCATGCATTAATGTACAGCTGTAACACTGAAGTGCTTTGAGCTGTTTTCTTTCAGAAGATTACAAACAACGAGAGTAAAAATGGACTGAAATTGCCAACTGTGCATCTGTAAAGTTTAAAGGAATAGCTCTGTGATACAGAAAAAAAAAAAAAAAAAAGAGATAACTGGGGAATACGCAGTAGTCTGACCCCCATTAGCACAAAAAACGAGGCAACATCACTATGGCAACCCTCTGATTACAGGTGGAGGTAGTTGACATTTTTCTCATTTTTCCTCTCACCCTATAGGCTACAGAAGAACTCAGGAAAACATTATCTTTTCTGGAGGTACAGATTTTTGTTTCAAAACATATTGCCAAATTTCATCCATTGTGCAGCATTGTTATACCAGACTGAAAACACAAGAGGTACCAAACGGCCACATGTACAGCTGGCATAATGCCACTGAATTCAGAGGACTTGCATTCATTCATACATACTGTGAATTTCAGCCAGTCTCTGGTGTCATTGCAAATCAGAGGATATAACAAATCCCTAAGCTTACATTAGTTTCATCCTGTCATGTCTTTTAAAAGCCTCCTTTCAGTATGAAATAGGCCACTGCTCCTCTTTTTTTTTTTTTCCTATACTTCATGAAAGGCACTTAACACTACTGAAACAGTTGATAAACACTTTCCTGCAACACACACATGCACAGGAACCCATCTATCTATTCTTCTTTTCTTGGACAGAGTTAAATACCCTATGAGTTATATTGGCATTATCATTGTGAAAATGGGCTTATTGGCTTCTTAGCCAGATCAGCAAGAATGACTTACTTTATATTAGAACTGAGTAGTATGTAATTTATGAACTTCTCTTAATTGAATGCATTCACATCCAAGAGAACAAACTTGGCAAATGGCACGCATTTTCACAGAAAACAGAGGACCCTGCAATATAGGTATGTTTTTGAACATAGTTTTGAACATAGTTGGTTTAACACATATACAAGGGTTAATGAACTTCAGATTCCCAATATTTAACATATATACATATTTTCAAAGTAGCTTCACTACTCAACTGTAAGCAAGTACTGCAAGCTAAAGACTGGAAAAAGTGTTTTAAAAATACTTTTTACAAACAAAAATAAGTTTTTCAATGAAAAAAAAAATCAGTTTAACCTTAGCAATAATAGTCAATGCCAAATGAAATTTCTAATTCTCTCTGTGAAAAACATTTTTTATTTTGGTGTCAAGTGCAAGTGTAGATTTTTCTTTATTAAAATTTCTATTAGCATTTAAGTATTTCAGATGCAGAAGAATTCTAATTGTAAGACCTAAATTCCTTTGTTTAGTTGGTCCAAACTGTGAACTCAGATTGCTAGACAGTTTAATATAAACTTGAAATCTGCAGAGTTTTCTCCACTGTTTTTCATTTGACAATTCTTCTTTTATAAGGGTCATAAAGGCAGCAGTCTGTAAAATCTATTTCAGGTTTTCCTGCTCAGTTGTACTAATCTCAGTATCTTTTTCTTTTCTATAAGAGGTTGGTGTCTTTCTTTTTTCAATTAGAATTCTCTGAATGATTCTTCATGATGTGGAAAGTCTTCATCTCTTCAAGGAATCCGATTCAGTTAACCTAAAGTGACCTCAATTTTGTACACAATAGAAATAATTTGTTTTCTTTACCTCTACCTTTTAACACAGTCATGCTTAGATGATCTTTTCTGGTAACCTCAGTAAGAACTTAAAAAGAGGATTTAGGTAAAACATTATAAGAACAGAAAAGCTAATTGAAATTTCAATAAAAAAAATAATTGCCACATCCCACTACAATAAAGAGGTCATATCATCCTCTTATGCTTATAGTGCACATTGTCAGAAATACACTGATGCAGAAAAAAGACCAATAATGGTACCATTGATCTTGCATTCATTTGCAATTGGGAGGAGGGTAAAACAAAACATTTATTAACCCTGTTCTCATCACAGCACAATAAGCATACCCAGAGGCATAGGCAATGTTGAGATGTATGCTGTCAGATTTACACTATTTTGGATACGTTTATATAGAAATATAAGATATTATTCTGGGGTGCTTCTGTTTATGAATTTCTATTAAATAAGTCAAGAATGCTCTGGAAAATTCCCTGGAAGTTTTCCTTGTTTTCCCACAGGTTTAAGACACAGTGTGATGGGTCCTCTCTTCCTCGCTGTGCTCTTCTCCCATTAAAATATGTCTGTTCGCTGTGGATGATACTCTGGGGAGTGTCTCCACGCTGATTATTGTTTTTCCTAACCCAAACTAATACCCAAACCATGGTAGTTTCCTTGACATACTCAGATCTTTCCCATGTTTCCTCAGCACCAGCCTGACCCTGGTGGCTGCTACTGTAAGGATTTCTGATGGACACTGGTATATTTTTCTTACATATCATCTATAGTAGTGATGGAAATCAAGTGTGATATGTCTGTACTATTAGTGGACTACTTCTATTATGACAGGAATAGAAAACATCAATATCATATTTTGTGTAACTGGAGCAGTTACCTTTTCATTCTGTGTTAATAATAGAGTCCTACCTTTCATGCTTGCCTAATCCACTTATGATACATGGAGGAACAACTGTGTAATCAGTAATTTTTCATCCAGGAATGGAAATTCTCCTGGATCTTTTACTAAATCCCATCAAGTTTGCTGATGGCAGATAATTGGTTTTTTGTTTTGTTTTGTTTTGTTTTGTTTTGTGAAAAAGGTTTTATTAACATCTTTTCTATTCAATTTTGATATCTGGATACAACTACAAGAACTATGTTGATACATTTTCCCAAAATATTATACGAAACTTTGCCTCCAGACTTGCACTTATGATGGTTTCTGTCCTTTGTTAATCTAAACTCCAGTTGTTAAATAGAAGAGAAAACTACATTCTAAAATTATATCCAAATTCTTACTCTATTTCTGAAGAGGTGCTCCAAAGTATTATCCTGGCAATAAAAAAGAAACTCAAAGTTAAAACACTGAGCTCATACCGACTTTAAAAAGCATACCAACTTTATTCTGTACCATTATTTTATTGTTTTTACATGGCTCCCTTCAATAGTTTCTGTGAAATAGTACCTTTATATAACTTATTTTTAATTAGCTCATTAAAGGTTTGGTTTTAAACACCCATTTTCTTTTTTCATTGGTTTATACAAAATTAATATGTAATGTTCCCCTAGATATTTTTGTTCCATACTGTTAGAAAGTGTTTAAAGAATTACAGCATCTTTAATAGATAATATTGTTTCTTGCACGGAATGTTTTGAGAGCACTGCCTAGTCATAGGCAGTGTCATGAATGCATCACTGAGTGGAGCTTCATGCCCTTGCACCATTTCCTTTTAGAATTGTAAGGAACTGGGAAATACAAATCTGATGCATAAATGACATTAAAGTAAAAGAAACTTGACCTGAATCATAGCTGCTTCTGAAAATTACACTAAGCATCTGCCTATATTTTTAGTGACTTAGAAGTTTTGCCTATGTACCCTTAGAAGCTGGGCTGTGTCCAGACTGTGGAATAAATTAAGGACGGTGTAAAAATATCCCCATGAAAATTATTGTACATACTTTGCATACACAGATTTGTTAAGACCAACAGAATACTTTCAAATACTTTCCATTATTTTGAGAGTTACCATTCATGTGCTATATAGAAAATCATATATAGTCCCTGAAGCGAATAGAGAAGATCATGGGTCAGAGAAAGGAATCATCTCAGTAGTCAAGAAGAGCTAATTAAGAAAAAAAAATCCTTTGTTCTTTTCCAAGCAAGTCTTACATGTTTTGAAAAGTCATGGTTTGGGCTAAATAGCATTGAATGTTGAGTTAAATGGTATTGAAATTGGCATATCTCATTCTCAGTTTGCCATTCAAGAGCAATTGAACCAGCAGCTAATTGCCCACTATCCCAGCATCAGACCAGGAGGGTAATACAATGCTTTGTAGGTAAGAGGTTTCCCAGAGTTAAATAGCAAAGGCAGAAGGCTAAGTATTGGGATTAGTGGGTGTTTATTTTATTAACAAAGAAAACAGGGAACAAGGTGATTTTGGTACAACTGGGAACACTCATTCCAGCTCTTTTTCTTCCCTTGCCTTCCTTCTCTTCAATAAAATTTGAAGGCAGACCTTTTCACCTAAGTCTGTATTGAAAACAGCATGAAACCTTGAAAAGGCAATGTGTCTTTCTGCATTCCTTCGTGTTTAGGGAAAAAGTATTTAGAACGATTTTTTTCTGTTTTAAGTAAAAAAAAAAAAAAAAAGTTTTAATCAAACTCAGCGTCAGTTTCTCTTCCTAATTTGAACAACCAAATCTGGATAACCTTCAGTTATTTTAAGTGTTATTTGATTCCTCTGAATCTTCCACAGCTAATAAACCCATTTCAATGAAGGGGATGCAGAATTAAATTTAGACTTTAATTACACTGCCCCAAGAGGAAAATCTGCCTACTGGATATAAAGCATGTTAATATCATTACCAAACAAGAAAAAAAGAACTAATAGAGTCCTAGATATTGAATGTATGACTACTAGGCCATTGCTGATTTCAGCAGGAGCAGCTGTAGAGCAAGGCAAGCAACCATACTTAAAATTTCAGACTGAGAGAACCGCAACCAATGAACCTATATTGGGAAGGATACAGAAGGAGAGGAAACTAGACAGGATACATTAGAAGACTTTCTTCATTGTTGTTTTGTTCAATTTGTTCATTGTTCATCATATTGTTAAAGAACTTAAATCTAGTTATGATCACAGACTGACATGAATCAAGAATGGCTTTAAAAAAGTCAGTGTCCTAAGCACTGTATCTTCTAGGGTACATCTAGGATACATCTTCTAAGGAAATAAACAATCTGTGTTTTGATTTATCATGTAGCCAGGGATGGATGGTCCAGTTTTAAGTATTATTGCAAAGAATTCTATTCACTACTCAAGGTACAGTGAACTGACTCACTTTTCTTTTCACTGATTGCATTTAAAAAGCCAGGGGAGTTTTAAACAATTGTTTTCTTTATACGTATTACATATTCTTCAGAATTGTCCCAGGTGTCAATACTTACTGTACGTATAAAGTCACGTTATAGGTAAGGAGACAAAGTGAGAAAAGGAAATAGATTTCCAGTCCCTTCCTATTAAAAACCTAACCATTTTTTGCAAGTATCTCTGCCAGCTCAATGGAACACTAGCATAATACACCATCAAGTGCAATCAATGGTATTTGCTGACATGAACATTTTAATTATGCATTACAGAAATGTAGTCAATTTTGGAGGATCTTTGTACTTGTATCCTCAATTCATAATTATTTCAACAGTTCCATATGTCATAGCTTGATCAATTGAAGGGCACAGGAAGCACTGATGTATACATTACAATGATACAATATCTGTAATAAAAATGCAGCACACAGCAATCTTCCTCACCACTTCTTGCAATATAGTTTAATCTGTGATATTAACACTGATGCTATGTACCTAGTGATAATGGCAGGCCTTGCCATCGTTCCCTTGCAAGGACTAGCCAAACATAATGACCAAGAATTAAAACTATAAGTTGTCAGAAAGTGTCAATGGACTTCAAAAAATATGCTCCTGCACTGAAATAATTTCCTTATTAGCACAGGACTTAGATTTCCACACAAGGACCCTGCAATCAGAAATGTTTTCCACCGCCACGCAAGCAAAAGGGTCTTTCTATCTCAACTCTGTTCAACTCCCAGTTGCCAAACTGGTATCACGCGTAGCACACCTGAGCTTTGACTATGTAATTTGCAGGTCCTTCCATGGCAAAGAGAAAAACTGTCATTGCTCAGGGCAGTTCTGGCTGCATGTTTAACACTAAAAGGGGCTGATGCGGGAGAGGTAACATGCCACTCGAATCACCTTTCAATGGATCTGTGCAGGGCTCTGGAGCATAAACACGAGTTTGCCACTTTGAATTTGACTTGGCAGCAGCACAGCAGCAACAGAAAGCAGGCTGACAGAGAAAGGTCAAATGTGACGGGCAGATCTAGAAGGTGTCAGTTCAGGAGTGGTATTTAGCAATACCATCTGTAAATGGGACCAGATGAGGTGGCCTGAGGACAGTCCATAGGAGACAAAGGAAGGAGAATGAGTCTCAGAGCTCTAATGGAAACTGAAAGTAGACAGAAGCTAAAAAGAAGTGCTACTTTGATTCCAGGAATAGAAAGGAAGCTAGCAGGGTACACAATACCAGTCTAGATAAAAGAGAAGGGACTGACAGATTATAGGATTTCAGACAAAAGCTAAGGTTATGAGGCCTGAGAAATATTCCCAGCATTGTACCATTTTCATGTATACTGACACAGTTTCTAAGGGGGAAAACCAAAGTCTGTTTAAAGGAAAATTAAATATATATATATATATATATATGGTACTACAGCTTTTCCAGTTGCTGAAATAAATTACTATTTATACAGTAAAAAAGAAAAAAACAAACAACATCAACCATCTGTCTTTGCATAGCCCTTCCCCGTCTCTGTCATGATTAACTTGACAAGGGACAGCATATTGTACATCGGATCCCTGTACTGTATGGCAGTTTACTAACAACATGTAGCTTGTGTAATCATGTAACTCATTAATAGAGTTAATGCAAACTTCACTGTCCCACGATGGAACTAAGATTCCTCATTCTCTTTCCAGGTCAGTATTGTAAGTGAAGGGATATTCCCTCAAGCTTTCTCTCACAGGTCATTTGTTCTTGGACTTGTTGGCCCAAATTGGGATTTTCCACAAAAGAAGTCATATCCCAGATAGGATAGGTGAGCTCTTTAATTAGGATATTCTCCCAGAAGATAGAGAATGTAGACTTGAACCCCCTCTGAAAAAGAAGGTCTTAAATTTGTCTCCCCCATATCCTGGGCAAGTGTTCTAATTACCAAGTTATGTGGAAGACTAACACCACTGTTGGGAAAGGAAAAGGTGAAAGAAAGAGTTTTGAAAGAAATCACTCAAGAAAGAAATCCAACTTGTGAATCCGAAGTGAAGGGTGTCTGCAGCCTTTAATAAGGTGCACAGACCTCATGGAAGAGAAGAATTAAAGACATATCCATGCTATCTGTGCTTTTCATCTCCCTCTACATGAGGCAGCAGTCTAAATGGTGCAGCAACGTACACCGTACGAAGTCCTTTTCAATCCAACAAATGTTTTTATGTTGTTGTTGTATCTTACATTGCTATGTAGTATCAACATAAGAATCCAATCAAAACAGAAAGAAGTAAATTCTGTATTATTTTCTAAACTGACTCTTCGGAGTGTTAAAAATTGCATTGATTTCAGATAGCCTATTAGATCTAAGAGGTCCCTCTTGCAACTTTTCACCTAGAAGAGTTGGACCAGAACTCAGCTTGACCCAAAAAGGGTAGTGAAATATTTCTTATTATTTGCAGCATACGCACAAACATTTTGCTCATCTGTTCTATTAGAAACACTAATGAAAATTAACAGTTCCAGGTGCTTTGAGAGTCTGTTCTTATAACTATTAATATGGAAGAGAGAATGAAACCACATACTGAAAGTAAAATGACACAGTCCATTAAGTATTGTGAGCCAGGGTTGTGTTTTTTTTTCCTCTAAAAAAATGTTACTCAACCCTTGTCGTAGAGCTTTTACCTTCTGTCCTTTCACTTCACTGACATCTAGATACAGAAGATCTATAGCAAGAGCTAAAAATAAAAAATATGGTTATTAATTTGAATCAGCTGAACTTTTGTCCCATAACTAATACAGGGGAAAAAATAACTTTGTGTGTTGCATTCAGAAGACATTTGATGGAAAGCAATATCAAATTTAAATTGAAGGATTGAAGTAGACTGTTGAATTGAGGGATTGAAGTAGACGGTTCTCGTGCGATCTAGACAAATATAGAGAATTTTCAGAATTCTCCAATTTTGACTGGAGGCTACAGGGAAGAAAGAGACATGTGAAGTCAAAGCATGGCAAATTCATATTGCTATTAAATTATGTTCTGATTTCATAATAAATAATCTCTCTATTCTTAAAATTTCATCCTTGACATCTTTGGCACTGCAGAAGTTATTAAGACTTCCAAGTATAAGGAAACATAGGGCCCTGCCCTGTAGAGCTGGTTTCATTCTGTTGCAAAGCTATATCAATTTTTTTTTTTAACTTTACCTCCACATCAGACTGTTCAGCAAGAACAAGATCCCAGAAGATGTCTTCATATTGCTCCTTAGCAACCTTTTTAGCAGTCAACTTATTCATCCTGCAATGGATTTTTGAGGGTTCTTGTTTCCACTAGCTTCTATATGAGCTATTTTTTGCTGGTTATTGTGGTGGAAGAGATGTTCTAAAAATGAAATCACTATCTTGCAGCTACTGTTCTTTTATTGTATTTTATTTTAATTAATTTTAATAAAGGTGAGACTCTAAGAAAAAAAGGAGAAGGATTGTATTTGAATATGGCAGAAAGAGTCATGTAAGGCACTAAATCTTCTGGGGCAACTATGGAAGAGCATTCACATGCAATTGGAATAGAGTTTTGGGGCAGAGTTCAAATACAAACCAGGCTCTACCCCAAGCCCATGTGTTCCTGGCAGAGGAAGCAACATTACATACGAAAGATGAGCCAGAGCATAAGCCATCACATAAATAGAATTAATGGTCCAGACTCAGATGGAAGCAATCCAAGTTCACATTTCACTGAGACCCAAAGTAAGGTGATAGAAAAGATACAGCACAGGAAATTTAATGGTACTGTTTGCATAGTAATGTATTACTCATCATTAGCAAAACATTCAGAACCTACCTCTTGAGAAGTGCCCTTTATCACTGCAGAAATAACATAAATTTGAAGATATTAAAGATCACTCCACCCTCCAGACCTGATCTTAAGGTATTTATTCAATTTTATTCTGGAGAAGAATACCTCAAGAGACTCTTTTATTGAAAAGACATTAGGTAGGAAGGCACATATGCAGGAAGGAGGGCACAATCTAAAAATTCAAGTGCAAACACAAATCTCACCAACAAGAGTCCAAAAGAGGCAGTTATGGCCAAATTTGTTTTACGTACAGATCCTTATATTTATCAAAAAATTATAACCAAGCTTACTTTAAGTTAACTGGCAAGCTGCCACTTAAGAACAACACAGGAAAACAAGTTGAGAGAAAAACATCTTTCCTCAGGTAAATATTGTTTTCTTGTTCTCATAGCCACACAAGAAGCATGAAGGCTACTTCTGATTTGATATTGACTGACAAGTTTGCAGTTATGTATGGGGAGAAAAAGTCCCACTTGGTCTCCTTTTCTGTTCTTCTCCCATCCCCCAGCTTCTCCCTTTAAACTTCTTGCCACTAACTGCAGGGTGCTTTCAAATGATTTGTACTCTGTGATTCCTTGAAAAATCATTGTGAGGGAAAAAGGAATGGCATTCAATCAGCCCCTACTAAATCAAGCTGAAATTCCCCACCTCAGCCTGCAAGAATATCAAAGGTTCATCTCTATTTCTTGTCCTGTTGTCTTCTATCACTTTTTGTTTTGTCCCTTTGGCTTTGTCAATCTGCTGTTTCCTTTTCACATTCCATCTTCATTCACTTTCTCTGCCGTGCTCTTAGGGTGGCTCAGACTACTGCTCCCCATTAAAAAGACTCCTAGACTTCCTTGTGAAAAATTGCTCCAAATAGCTACTCTCCTGGAGAGTAATACATTTTCTCTGTAACTTGACGCTGATGTTCATCTATACACACAGAAAGCCACTGACATCTCCTGCATCTTTCTAAGCAATTTTGTCTGTCTTTTAGCCTGGAAGCATCTCAGAGTAGATGCCTCTATTCATGTTTCATTTATTACTAACCTGCTCATACTTAAACTACTAATTATCCAGAAATTTTTCATTCCCACATGCTAGGAGTATTTGCCAGTAAAACAAAAATGTATTTCAAAATGGTTAGTTACCAGACAAAAATGAAATTTCTAGATTTAGAGCTTGTCTTCACCTTGCTTTATGCAAGTAGATAGCAGTAGCCATCAAACATCACTGAGCAGCAGTGACTGTAAAGTGCTGTCCTTTAGACTGGACAGAGAAATTTCTGCACTCATCATTTAGAGCTTTCTCAAGTGGAAGAAATCAGTATAACCCGCACCAACTCTTCAGATAAAGCAAAGGTAACAACAAACACCCTTGTGATCCCATGTGGTTGTTCTTGTGCTGTTGGTCTTGTGATCTTGCACCTGCAAAACCCTGGTGTTCTTGTGGTGGTTCTCATGGGAAGTGACTACAACTGGTAGGACATTGCCCTTCTTTCCTTTACCTCCCATTTTCTGTATTTGTTTATGCGAGAGAAAGATAGACACAGAGCAAAACATGGTAGACAACCATTGAAATACTTCGTAAATTAAATATCATGCAACGATACATGTACACAGGAACTTAACAGATAAGCAGGATGTTATGCTTTCACCTGGTCAGTGTACTCCAATCAGTGCCAACAGCCTCATAAGCAACAACAGCCTTGGGAGTCTGAACAAGTCCCAGTGAAAACCATGAAACCCACTCCAATACATGCCATCAGCTACAGATCCGACCATGACATCTTTTCTCATGTGACGCTGCCTCAACATCCTTTGTGCAACAATTATTGACAAACAGATACCTATTTACAAATAGATACTACAGTATTTATTTGGCTGGAGCACATTATTTTGAGTGTTGTTTTTTTTTTTGAAATCAGCCTTATCTGAAATAAGACAGTAATAATGGCAATGTGTCATTGCTTTACCTGTCTGCACATAAGTTGAATATAAACTCAAATATTTTCAATGTGATGTGACTTCCAAGCTGTAGGAGGCTTCTTTTAGCAAGCCCCTGCCACCTGCTAGCTTCAATGACAATCATTTTGATATGTTTCTGGTTTCCTTATGATAACAGAAGAAGCTGAGCATACCCTGATGTGCAAGGCTGCCTTTGAAGCAGCAATCCTTGCTGGAGTTCATACATACATACATACACACCGTAGTACATACTCCAGTATATTAGTGATTGGTGTTTAAAAAGCAAGATATAATATAATTAGTTCCCTTTTCCCTATAGGGTCTACTTTATATGGCATTAAACAATACTTAATGATGAATTAACTTATCAGAAAATTCAGTTTCAGGGGTGGGATGATGGGGGCTTTTGTTCTTTTGCTATCTAGCATAGTCAAGTTGCAGATGTCACATGCATCATGTGGCATGCCTAAAGATCTCCAGTTAACAGCAAGGAAAACACTTCACAACTGCTGACTTGATGTCATGCACTAATACCACGGTGAGCTTTGGATTTCTTTTGGTGCCAGATATTTTTCTAAACCATCTAAGTTAAATCCACTACATGAAAAAAAATTAAGATGGAAGTCAAGATAGTACAAAGCAGCCATGACTTTCCACTATATGCAGTAGAGGCATGCTGATTATCATGCCTTCTTTGTCTGCCTTTGCTACTGTTTTATAAGCTGCTACTGATACCCTGATATGCTCCAGCTTTCATAAACATCCCCAGACCTTTACACCACCTGTTAGGGCATAATATTACTAGATTCTTATGACCATAACAGCTGTTTACTCATTTTTTATTCTTACTATATTGGGATGAGAGAGGAGCTCATAAGTAATCAGGTTTATAGCCAGTTCCTCTTAAAAGAAAACAGAGAGAGAAGCTGTTTTCCAGCTTGACAGGAAACCCAATGCATTTTATGTTTTCTGTGGTTCAATTCATTATTCCTGTTTAGCTACATCAGAACTAGAGAAATGTCACTTCTTTAACAGTGTGAGACTTTGAAAAGAGGATTCAAATCTTTTCATAAAAGGTTCATGAACAATAGCGCCTTTTTGCTCTCTACATTTCCTCTAATTTATTTTCTCACTTTGGTTGTAGATTAGTCTTACTACTTCTGCAGCTCACTCTCCCTTCTCTTAGATTTTAAATCCATATAAAGATTTTATAATCTCTTGTATGCATTTCTGAAGAAACATTCATATGAATTTTGATGCCATCTACTTGTTAGAATAAGAAATGCATTAAATAATAAAGCATGAAGAGACAAAGGGCACGAAAAAATATAAAAAAGGTTAATGAAGAGAGTTTCCAGGAAAGCATGTGGGTCTGAAAATGGCAGTGGCCTTTTTACAAGAGGAAGTTATTATTTCCACCATTGCTTCCATTTCTAACATTTCAGTCTGTTTCAAGTCTGTTATTTCTCAAAGTTTATACATGTGTAAGTAGTAAAAAATTTTATTCCTCCATCAAAACGTCATAAGCTTACAAACATACAAGTATTTGCTGAATCACTAATTGTAATTTCGGTCTCTCCTACTGCTTGTGACCCATTCCACATTTCCAATAGTCTTCACTATGCACTGACTGATGCACTGAATTGTTCAACAGTTCACATGCAAACTTCTTTAACAAAATGCAAGGAAATCTGCCTGGTAGCTGAAAAACTAGCATTTACAAAATATTTGTGATTCACACGCATTTTCACAGACTTCACAATGATGACTGACCCTGTGGAAGCAACAACAATACAAACCAAAAAGGCAGAGGGACAGTGAATGGCAGCTCCATTTTGCCATGACTCAGCTCACTCAATTTTGAAATTTGCATATAGGCAAATTCTGAGCAGGCAGAGGCCTAAACACTAACAATAGATTTATAGTGCTTATTTCAAACACCTATGCTGATGACCGTTTTCAACTTTATGGCCATTTAATCTACTCCAAAAAGTCAATCTAACCTTTAAATTTTCAAAATATTGAAAATTTAAGCACAAAACTAAATACCATTAATAACACTGCTTAACAAGGAAGCAACTCCAGAGACAAGCAACAGCTGCTCCTGAGCCAGAACTTTCTTCAATTTTTCTTTCTAAATGACAGGGGGTTTAACATTTCTTAGATATCAAACCAACACTTCCCTTGAGTAAAACTGATGCTCACATTTACTACTACTACTGCTGAACCCAATTTTGAACTAACCTGAGTACAAATTCTTAAAAAATGGTTCTATACACAGACCTTATACCATATATAATATATGACACATGTTGATACAGATGATACAAATTAATACATAAATGAAAAAAAATGAATATATACTTATTATTTTAACCTCTCTTTCTCTTATCAGACTACTTATAGCATCCAATTGTGCATTAAACGTGACATCTAAAGCCATAAGACCTTCCATTCCTCTTTTCTGGAAAAAAAAAAAAGATCTTGTCCTTTAAGTGAAAGATCCCTTTAACTGTTGTAGTTTTTGGATCCACTCCTGTGCATTTGAATGCCCTGTTTCTTTCTCTGAAAAAAAAATATAGCCTCTGAATCACAGGCAAAAAGCATTTGATTTCAGAGCAGCAGTGAAGCTAAACAGGCAGCAATGTCACTAGGTATGAGCAATGCCCTTTTTCATCAAGATGGAGTATAGTAGAAAACTTGAGCCACCATAAAAAACAGACATAAAATATAACACAGAATGCTACCTAAGTCTTGCTATGTTAAGGTTTCTGATTTTATGTAGTGCTTACTCATTATTTGTAGTATGTTTTTAAGTACATCAGGCTAACTCAATCAAGAATGGTTCCAGCTTACTGATAAGATAACCATAAAAATTCATTAAGAAATAAATTGGGATAGCTATGTGTAGCATCTTCAAGATTCATTAGGATGATTAGATGTTAAAAATATAAAGACAACCCTTTAAAGTGAAAAGTCCAACATTAGTCCACATCTCTACAGTCTGAGGAAGATTTTAACAGTCAGCTACTGGCTAATAAGATGTGTTTCCCCACCATTGTTCCCATGAGTGCAAAAACATACACAGCAGACAACAACTGACACTCCTTGTTTTTAACATACTCAAATCTTATCAATAAGTGTTAAGAGTATTCTGAACTAAATAAAACTCTTAGTCCATGAATAGATTCTACCTCTATGTCAGTAAAAAAGGTCACCAGCCACGATCTGGATATTATTACTGCACACAGCCCTAATGAATGGGGGGATCTAGTGAGAGGAAAATCTGACTAGTTGAACTTCCAAGTGCTTTCAGCAGGATTTAATCCATTTGGCTCTAGCAGATCTGATATTATCCTCACTTTCAAAGGATCTTTGGAGCAGTAACCTCCAGCATGCAGATCCACCTTATACTCATAAGGATGTTTTTAGGACTTACGGTGTTAGACAATGTAGGACTGAAGTAAGACTACATAGATAGAAGTGATTTAATCAAGATGAGCAATGGAGCTCTAAACAACATGTGCCTAGTTTTGACAGCAGTTGTGCTAAGTTGGGCTAACAGGAAAAACCTATCCTGTAAAAAGCACTAGTACGTAAGATATATCAGAGCGTTGCGTGAGCCATGATTATTCGATAACAGCATTAGAAAAACTAGCTTAAGATAGGTGTTTCTGTTCATTTTTCCAGGAAGAAGTTAGTTTAAATAAGTAAAAAAATAATAAAATAGTAAAATAGGAACTTCAGACAGTGATAGTGCTTCTCCTGTGCTGTACATACATTTGCACGGAAGTTCCCATTTGCAGATACACTGAAACATCTCTAAAACATAGTTATGAAAGATTTCCTCCCAAAGATTGGCCAATTGATAGTTATTTGTGATGTAGTTTTTTTTAAAGACAGGAAGGTAGCCATTCAAAAAAAAACAATCATTTCCAAACAGAATATCTCTCAACCATCTAACAAAGTTGTTTCCATCTTAAATGAGTTGTCTGGTTGGTGTGTAGGTAAAACAGCCATTAGGCATCAAAGAGAACATAAATGTTATATAAACACTATTTAACACAATGAGCAGCTTTGCTCTTTGCAAGTATGGCTGCTGCTTCAATTTCTGTCCAGCATTTCTCCTGAACATTTTATTAATTTAAAAGCTTGTATCAAAACATTATGAGTTTCAACTCTTTAAAACAAACAAACAAACAAACAAACAAACAAACAAAAAATCTTAGACAATCAAAGACTGGTATTTCGGAAAACCTCATGTGCTTTCTGTTATAAGGCCTGAACATCTGACCAGTGCATAGCACAAGCCGTGTATTTACAGCTTCTCTTCAGTCTGGGACATACAGTAGGTAATTAGTCATTGCAGTCCAAACCTTCAGAGATTTTAAGCACCTGCTAATCAGCACAAGAGCTGTTAACAACAATAAGCACTATAAAATCTCAGCACATCCATGAAACTTTGAATGAGAAGCAAGTACTGTATCACTTTATCGTAGTGTGTTGTTCTGTAGTTGAGTATTTTGATGCTTACTCTTGTACTTTTTACTTATTTATGTATCATTTTACTTTAACTTTTCAAACAAATATTCTATGATTTTAATAACTCGCATCCATAGAAAAAGGGGAGGAAAATAATAATAAGAAACACAATCACAAAGTTGATGGGCAGATACCCATCAACTCTATTATGTTTATCCGTGTATAAGTTCTCAGTTACTTCATTACTAATAGCTACACACTATAACGTTGGAGTAGTTTCTACTCCAGATAATACTTGCCAAATACATTCCCAAAAAAGAGCACTTAAACACACAAATAAGGAACATCTTAGTCAACTGTCAGATCTCAGTAAACATGCTGAAATTAATGACTGCTCTCACTGCTTGACACATTTTGCAAAGCCCTGTCCATACATAAACTTAAGATCCTCTGGAAAACACCATTGTACTGATCACTTTGCTTGTAGGAAATCTGTTGATTATGAAATAGGGTTGCTTACATAATTTTGTCTGATTTTATTTTCATTTCCCTGATATCTCTACTTGTTTGTTTTATTCATAAAGTCTCAAAGATGAATTATCTTTAAGCTTTTGATAAAATTCTGTTCACATAGGAATTTCACAGAAAATGTCATGCAATATGATCAGTCCATTTTTAAAAGTCTAATTAAAGCCATCAGAAAGAAATGACCTGGAGGTAGGAAGAGCAGTTAATGGATGTTTCTTGTCAGTAGTTATGAAATGTGTTTTAGCAATGGGATTAAATATATCCATCGAATCCATTGTGTCACACTAACATTCATTATTTGCCAGTTCAATCTATGGGAAGGAGAAATATTTCTCCATTTCTTGTAGTCATGAAGCTGCTACACCTATGGTGTGACACAAGATCAGAAGCCCCTCTAAATTAGAAGAGGTCAGTTCTATGTCTCTCTAAAGCGTGTAGATTATCCTCCTCTTCACTCACCTCCAGCTTTCCTAGGAAATCTCTCATTCTTCCTTGTTACCCCAGGATGGAAAACTGGATGGAGAGTCTTTCTTGGTGACAAGGTGCTATAGTCACATGCTGCAGATGCCCACCACACCATGCCAGAAGCCTGAAAGACTCTGACCAAGTTATATACTAATACATGTAATTTGCCTTACCATGAACTCTTCAAAGAGCGGACAAAATGTAAAAAGCTGGTTTTGCTACTAACACATTCCAGAAGAATAGGTTATTTCCACCGGGTTACTTCCAAACAAGGCTTCAGGTCTGCATATGCAAAACAGAGACAGATCCTCACTTAAAGTCCTGAGTCACATGCTTATGCTCAAGTTTTGGATAATATATAAATAATTGTATTGCCATACTGGCTACTCCTCTTCATCTGTCAGGGTTTGGGACTCGTTGTGAGGTGCTTTAATCTGCTTGCACACTGTGTAGGATGCCTGAGTCAGTTGTGGGTTGCACTCTGGGAAACAGAGCCCTGAACACTTCCCGTCCTAATACTGTTGCTCTCAGCTCTGGTTTCATTTGACTCAGGGACCATTTAGTGCTTGCCCATAGCAACAGAACTGCACTCAGAAGTGTTGGGATGGTGAGCCCCTCAGAAAATAGCTGTGTGAAATGAAGCAAAGGACTTCATGGGGCTTCTGGCTCCTCCACTGTGAGGAATGAGACATGTAGATGCTGGAGAATGAGCGCACATACCAGTCGTGGCACAGCAAAGCAGCACTGAGCGTGTTATGAACCTTGAGGATGTCAAGACAATTCTGGACATTTTTGATCTCATTTAAAGCCAAAGCAGAAACAAATTTTGCAAAATGGAAACACTAAAGCAATAATAATTCAAGTACTTAATAATCTGAGTCTCATGAGGAAACTTCATGTTTAATTTTATGTATGATGTGGAGACTAAGTTTATTACTGGGTATCTGTTAATCTTTCTATGAGATTTGCTAATATTTTTTGCAATGCCCTGTGGACAATGATAAATCATTGCAATTAAGATTGGGCTAAATGAATCTTGCAACTTTATTTTTCGTCTGTTCTATCTCACTTGCTTTTGATGATCAGCTTTTAAATCTGGTGTGATGGCAGTGAATAGGTAATGTCACAGCACAGCCAAAAATCCTGTATATTGCCTTTAATGTCATTTGCAATGTATGAGTTCACTATGTCTGATTTCTGTTGCTTGCTCCTTACAGAGCAACCTCTCTTGCTGGCTGATTCATCCCAAAAGCTAGCTGCAGCCATATCAGAGACTCCTGAAACTCCAGGACACTGCTCTCTAGGAATCACCACCATCCAAGGAATACTAACCAACAGCCACTAAATCAAGCAGAGCTGATCTGCCATGCCGGCCACAGTGTTACTCCTGGAGACATTTCCAATCTCTTCCAGGGACTAGGTTCATGCAGTCTTGTCCCCCCCCTAGAGTCCAAATCAACAGTGAGGCTGTATAGCCAGTACCAATGGTAACTTCGGTTTACTGCTAATTAGAGGATATCACAGCAGAGTTGCCTGCCCAAAGACCTGAATAAAAATCTGTTAATTGGCACCTTTCATATTGAAAAGTGCATTTTCTTAGTTTTTAAGACTCTGTTAGCTCTCCTCTCCAACATACGCATACTACAATCTGATCAACGTGTCCACCTTTAAAGGCATCACTGACACTTTCATAGACTGTCCCAGAATTTCACGTAAGTCTGCTTACCTGTTTACACTTTGATTGTCCTTTGATAGCCTATGAATCAGCCATGATCTATCTGTTTACCAGCTCCCACTAATATTTTGACAAATACAAGAATTAGATGCTGTGTTTTCCAAGACTGCATTTTACCATTGCTTTGGTTGAAATCCTTCTTTCTTATATGCTTATAGGATATTGAAAAAAAGCTAAAATGAACGGAAGCCTGGTTTTGTTTTGCCCGTTGGTCTAACACATGCAAAAGATCTCCAAAAGAGCAAAAGCTGTCACTGGCAGGTCAACTGCTGACAGAGCTCTCACAACAGCTTTCTTCACCAAAGAATAAACATAAAAAACAGCCTCTGCCCATTTCCTTATTTTGCATCTCTTTTTTCTATTCATATATTTTTGTATTGCATCTTCTTAATAATTCCAAGCAGTAGCTACATATCAGCAAAGAATATATGTCATTAGGAATTACAAGCAAATATTCACAAGCAACACTACAGTTGAAAAATAGTCCAAGGTAAGAATAATACATTACATATCCAGAACACATTATTTGTGATACATTTTCTTTGCATTACACCGTGTTTTGTTCAGGTATAACATCTCTTGGTTGATATAGCACACTCCTAAGCTAGAAATAATTTCAAAACCCAAGTTGTATTAAACTTAAAAGAGGAAAACAACAACAACAACAAATTGGTCTTTCTCAAGGTCCATTACCACCAAATCATTCCTGTCTTGATGGTTACAAACAAAACACTCTCTCCATCTCTCTCCTCAGTGAACTTTCAATACGTATGAGGTCAAAATCTTGCACACTTATTGCTGATATTCTGACGTGAACGTTACGCTCACATTTCAGAGCAATAATACCATTTTAGAAAAGGCTGACAACATAAATCCTGAAAAAGCAAGTTTGTGCATAAAATGACATGAACGATTTGTTGGTGGTTTGTTTTTCATAATCTGAAGTATTTCAGATTATTTTCAGATTGTCCATTAACAATTTTAAAAAGGGAGTATGACTACATTTACACACAAAAAAATCAAAGTCCAGTATGCATGTCAGGTGTCAGCAGGCAGCCCAGAATCAAGTGGTGTGGATGGGCAAATCGAATGAGCTGTTGTACATATGTTAAGACCTTTTGAAGAAAGAAGATTATAAATGAGTAATAATATGCTAAATAATACATGAGCCAGTGTATGGCTTAGTGACTTTGTAGCTTCTGGCACGTGTGTTTATGTGTGTATACATATACATTTGCTGCTATTTTAGTTTTGCTCATATAGGCAATAGTATCTTGAGAACTTATTAGAAGTAGGTTAAGTGCTTTTGCCTTCCTAAATGTCATGATTTGATATTTAATAAATGCCAAGGAATCTCACCAGATGTCAAGCATGCTGCTGGCTGACTTTGCACTGGCTCTTTAACATATAACCCTTACTCTGTGGTAACTACGCTTGTCTAACCAACATGTCATCTATTTTTGATAAATTAAGAGAATAGTTGTAAAATTTCAGAAAAGAGTGACATGTCTAGATCACTCTGGTACTAAACAATAGGTTACTACTTTACTGAAAAATAGTCTCCTGACTGAGAAAGCTTGAATTCTCTACTAAATCAGCTGAATACCTAAAAACAAACTAATCTGGGATGGAGATCCTACTAAATGTTAGCAGTTAACTTCTCAGTGATATGCAACTTTAACTAAAATTTCAGCACCAAACACTAACTATGTTGAAGCATAGGACCTAAAGAACTGAACTTTGTCCATTACTAGTCTTACTGTTTCAACAAAAAGGCAGTAGGAGATCTCAGGTATGCTCTTATATTAGCTACAAGGAACTTTATAAATAATTTCTGTTCTCTCTTATGGTTCCCACACTTCAATTTGATTATGATATAACATGTTTTGTGTGCTGTAAAAGGGAAGCTGTACTGTGAAGCATGACATCCCATACCTCTCTTACATACACAAAAAAAATGGGTGTCAACATAGGTGATTTTATGGGAATAACCTATTTTAGTGAGTAGAATTTGATTTTCATTTCATTAATTTTGAGCTTTTGTCTTGCCTAGCGGAATACTAAATTATCAGAGGCTGGCCAGAGTACTCACAAAAAAGTTATTAGTATTTACAATTTTGAAGAAAATCTTTCTGATGCACTGGCTAGTGATTTGTACCAGCAATAGCCTGCAAAATGAGTAATTTGGCTTGCAGCTATCTGTGCCACCACACCAAACATTAAGACTTCGAGTTCATCAATTCATGTGGCTATGACAATAGTTATAAAGACTTTTAAAAATTTAAAGGAATTAATTTTTCAAAATCAGGAAACAATTGCATAATCATTTTTTTTAACTACTGCTCCTCACAACAATAATAAGCAAACCTAGTAAATATTAGATAAGGTTTTAATACACGGTTTTGGTTTGGTTTACTCTGTTAGGAATCTAAAAGAAACGCAAAACCTAAGAAATTAGAAAGCGATAGATTAACTAGTCTGTTTTATTTATTATTGAGCAAGAGTTACTTTCATTTGCATCTTAGCTAGGAAAAGGAATGTATTTGCTTAGAGTACTCCAAGGAAATCTCAGCTCATTCAAGGCAATTACATTTATATTTGTTTAAATTATAGGAGCATTAAAAACGCTGCTTTATTTGTCGGTTTTGTAAAACAACATGTAACAGATGCTTGAAAACTTGTTGTTCTGTTTATTTGAAGGAAATAAGTATTTTTTTATTTCACGTATTTACAAGACTGCACACACACATGAGGTGTATTCTGTGCATGTTTCCTCACACATTTCTCAAGTTGCCTAGGTTACACCTGGGCTGCCAGGATGACTTTTTTTTCCTTTTAATTTCTACTTTTGTTAGTGTATGGAGAAGATTTCTAATAACCAATCTTGTGCTGAAACTGGCAATGAGACGTATTTGGATATTTTTGCATGTCTTCTCTGAGGATTTTCTCACTGAATATGCTCTTGTAGTGAAATTCATATTTGAAGTTTGGTGGTGCAGTTTCCATTTTGACCATTTACATGTGTCAGTTATTAATACCAGCCAAATACTGCAGATAGAATCACTTAAGGATGGATGGGAGTTTCCTCATTTAGACTCTTTGCCAGTAATTGTGATCTGTATTTGTCTATCTAATAATATTGGGGCAACTCTTCCTTCCTTGGCTATAGTTCCTTACTTCAAGAGAAATTTATTAGCATACATTAATCTCTTAAATTTCTTCTGCATAGCTTAGCTGTATCTCCTCATTTATATTTATTAACTACTTTATTTATGTAAGGTAAAGTATTGTGTTCATTTCATCCCCTCCTAGAATACTAATTGCTTCCTATATTTTAGGCACTTAGGTTTTTGAGTATCTAGCTTAAAATAACTAAGAAGAAAGGGAATTTTGTTTGCTTACTCCTTCATTTACAAGAGGATGCTCTGTGTTAAGCTGAGGCAACACAGTGAGATCATTTACACTCCAAGGTGACTCTTCCTGCCGTGGAGGCAGGAAACAAGCCAGGACAGGAAAAGTCCTGGAAGTCGTCTCCTGGGGTCTGTGGACTTTGATTAACCCAATGCCAGAGAGTCAAGATTTATGATAATCTGAGTGCAAACAGAAGGGGGTCTACATATGTCATGTTATTATCCTTATTATTCTTCATTATTAATGAGAATGATATTAACCTCTCCCAGCAGTAGGGTTAAATCTTACCACCTACACACCTATACCACTGCAAGTTGTAATAATTCTTTTCTTATTCCCACTTCAGATAGAATTTAAAACTTAATGAGAAAGGCCTATTTCATTTTACCAGATAAATTAATATTTATATAGCTGACCCACATTTTTGATACATTTAACTACACATTCAATAAATAACAAATCTAGAAACTTTATTTTATGTCACTGTAACATGTAAGCAACCAAATAAAAGTTCATGTCAAATGAGTATTCTTTTCTTAAAAAAAAAAAAACAAAAACAACAACAACAACAACACAAAACAAAACAAAACAACACCAAACTGTCTTCTTCTATTTGCCCCAGTGAAAACTTGAAAGGACATCCTGACAATGAATAGGTAGAGGCAATTGGAGCTAGGAGACCTTGTTCCACAATTAACAATTTAATTTAGGAATTTGTTTTTTTTGCAAAGAGCTTCTCATCACACAGAATAAAGAACCCTTGTGTAACTGCATCCAGAATGATTACTTGCATATGGTATAGAAAGAGAGTAGAATTGACTTCAAAAGAAATCCTTTCTCAATTCTCCAAGGTTTGAGTGACTAGGGAAAAGAGATGGCATACCACTACTAGATTACAAGGAAAGATATACTAGATCCCTGTAATAACTTTGTACTGATTTATGTTGATCCATTGTGAGAATTTTAATTACATGAGTTGATAAAATTTGAAATTATGATGAATAATAGAAGTTACTTTTCAAAAACTATTTGCAACCCTTGCACTTCTGCCCATGAAGTTCAATTTCTAACCTCTGTACATATATCCTGCCTGTGTTCATCATAGCAATTTACAGTCTCTAATATTCTCAGGTATGAATTCTGCTCCACGGAGTGTATGCAAACCCAAGATCTCCTACATGGGAGGAGCAAGAAGAGGAATCCTCTCCCATACAGAACAATTTGAACTACTAGAGGAATGAGGGAGTTCCATTCATTTTTTCCTTGCACCAGAACCTTCCTGACATTTTCCACAGAGCAGATCTATGTGAATCAGTATCTCATTTTCTTCTTCCCCTCATGCCAAATGGTTGTCTTTACTCAAGTTCAAAAGGAACATCACTTTCTGTAGGAGAAGTACTGTGACAGCATCAGCTGTAGTAGTTTTGCAGTTACTGGTGCTGCGATGAGAACGGATGCAGCAGTGATGGGACGATGCAGAACAGATGTTACCCATGGCACCAGGCTGTCATGAGGCAGCAGCCAGAGATGCTTTTCCTGGTATGCTGACAACGAATAAATGATATGGACACAAGCTGTCAAGAGGGGTGCAAATAGATAGGGTACTCATTAAATAAAGTAATGGTGATACTGATAGCACCCTGCAGTGAGTCATCATATAGATAAATGACCAGATATGGGGGCTGACAGATGGTGAATGACGCTTATATAATTGAAAAGTACGTTTGAAGCCTGCTGAGAATGTTCCAGCAGCAATTTAATGATTTCATTCAGTTTTGAGGAACGAATGACTTTTTTCATAAATTTCACATTTGCTTTTATATTTTTTTGCATGAATATTATAGATGCCACTGTGTATCATTCACAATTGTTACTTCTTTCTAAAATAATTTTCATATTCTGTAAAAAGGAACTATCAAATAAATTTTTAGGAAATTTCATCACTACATTCTGTCAATGTATAAAGCATTGCGGTGATCGTAGTTCTAAATGCAACCAAAATAAATTTAAACAAATTTAAATTAATGCTGCTATTCTCAAAAGATAATTCATTGCCTGTTTCCTCCGAACATTCTGTCAACTATTTAAAAAATAAAGCCAGCAGAGCCAGAGCATTTACTAATCAACAAGAGAAATTATACTATCCATTTTGCTTAGGGCAGTTGAACAAATCAATATCACTTTATCAAAGTTGCTTAGATCTAACTGCCTTCTAGATTAAATGTATTATAAATATTAAAATGCTTGCTTAAATAAACTTAAAATTATACTTCAGCTTTTTCCCTAAGAAATTATTTATGCAATTACAGTATGCAAGGAAAATGCATATTGCAGAATCAGAAGAGATTTTATGTGAACAAAGAAATAGAAAGTGGCTCATAATATTCTAGGCTGTTTGAGGGTTTTGTTGTTGTTTTTTTAAAGAAACAATCAATGTGTTTTCAATACATGAGCAGAGAAAGAGAACCTATCATTCAGCTTGTAATGGAGGCTTTGCACAAGGATAATACAGTGACCAGGGTCAAAACAACTTACTAAGAGTTGTTTTTACTTGGTAGTTTGCATTTTTTATAACAATCATGGCTCATTTATTCTTGAATCTTCCGTCTGTGCAGACTTGGTCTGTCTGCCAAGTCTTTCCAACAGTTCTACATGCATTTTGGAACTACTGTGTTTATACCTTTCAACATTCAGCAGGAAAAATTCCCCTGAAATAGCTCAGAACTGGCACTTTTTTCCCCAATTCTTTCATTTACACAGATGTTTTTTTCATGAATAACAGTGTGCTCAAAACCCATGTGTGGTATTTGTAAGACTGGTTTAGAAAATGTCCGACTTCAACATGTAAACAAAAAAGTTTTGGATAACTTCCATACATTCTTTTTACTGTTGGCTGTATTCGTCCATCTTTGTTCAGTGAGAGGTGGATTTTGCCGTCTCCAGGATTTACTCACTTACCATAATGCTGTCTTGTGACTTTTCAGATAACATCACATAAATCTTACATGCCAGACTTCGCTAAGAATGGAAATAACTGCAGTATCAGAAACATCACTCTAAACTGTAAGTTTTTCCCAAACCACCGAGTTGGTAGCATAGTAAACTGAGGAGTCAGGCCTTTCCTCCTTGAGAGAAAAAGAGAAGAAAGCAGAAGCAGAAATTTTAAAAAAATAAATAAATTACCCACAACACTCATTAAGCAATATAATACAGTAGGAAAGAAGTACAAAACCACATTTTTAAATCACCAGTGGTTTTTATAGTGTTGTTTCGATCAGAGTGGAGTGCAGTGATAAAGATAAACAAGGATAGAAACCCAAACACAAAAAGCTTCATAGAGGGTGGATACCTAAAGACTGTATCTGATTTATAATCAGAGTCCTATGCCTTGTCAAACAGTAAAATATGATTCAATTGAATTATGTAGTTGAAAACTGAGTACAAAATGAATGATGAGGGGATGTGTGAGCAGGTATATGGTAAAATAAACATTCACACATGTAGCCATTCAGAAAGTATTCACGTTTCTGTCCATTCATCTGAGTAGCAGTGTATATTTAAATGCATAGCGATACAGTCTCACTAATGAGAGAATCCCATTCCTCATCAGATAAGCAACTGCACTGAAGAATTTGCTTGAGAAGTGGGGTTATTGAGATTTGAGATGTCTGCTTACCTGCCTCAGTCACATCGTGCTGAGTTCTCTGTGATGGGATGACAATCATTTTAGGAATTAAAAAACAACTAAAGAATAACAAATGTTGGAGAGGATAATGCATTGTCTACAGATTTCTGGTGAGCAATAATTTATGGTTGACAATTCATGAACATATAGTAATTAATGAATATTTTGTGATTTGCCAATAACCATCCAAACTGTCATAAATAACCTCATAAATTGTACCGAACTCTGTTTCTTTTCTTGAAAGCAGAAAAAGACAGCGATCTGGGGAGTTTGGATTATTTCCAACTACTCTATGAGCTGTGCTTAGGAAGAACAGCAAACAGAAAAGCAAAGCAATACACAGTGATGTAAATAATGAACGTACCTGGCTGGTGGATGACAAATGCAGATAAATGTAGACTAATGAGTTTGGATCAAAAAAAAAAGAGATTGTGTATAGCTGATAAATGGAAAACAAACATCAGGGCATTGACCTAAAAATAGATTTGGGAACTACTGTAGACAAATTCTTGAACTTTGTAGCCCATTAGGTGGCTAAACTGAGAAATACAAATGAGATGCTTACATGAAGCTAAAAGCGCACAATATAAATCAAAGTATAAGCCTAATTTAGTTAATGAAGCTTCATTCACACCACTAAATGTACTAGCTATCACTCAGAGACAGGATCCCAAATCAGCCCCTAGGGGTGACAATCTTTAAAGATGGGCGACAATTAGGTTTCTGAATCTGTGTTTAGACAGGGCAAAAGACTTAATTTCAAGAGTGATAAGCACATGACAGCTGCAATTCAAGTAAACTCAGATGCCTACTTCTATCCTCAGTAAGGACAATGCACACAAAAAATTATATTCCCTGATATTTTAAAGTAGAGATCCAGATTTTATGGTGAAGCAGTTCAGTGCAAATTTGGAGTAATCAACATAGCTACACTTTGAATGAACTCGCATCAGATTTCTAGAGGTGACTGTGGGCAAAGAAAAAGAAAACTATCCCAATATTACTGTTAGTATGTAACGTTGCTTTGTGTTTTTTTTGCATATCACCTCAAACTGGTCTTAAACATAACCGGCCATCAGTGTTCTATACCAGTGGTTTTATGTGTTTATATATTTTTTATANACACATGTTCATACACACTGTACATACTATGTTATACACTATGCTATATAAAAATTATATATGTATACTATATTGTATTAAAAACTGGTAAGTTTAGAATAATGGTTTTGCTGAAAGCTGTTCTTTTTTTGATGTACATTCACCAAACATTTTCATCAAAAAAATTTCATAAGAGAATTGTTTGTGAGCTGTAATCTAAGTACTTTTCATGTGCAACTGGCCTTTGATATCTTTTTACTCTAAGGTTTTAATATCTTAACCTTTCTGGACAAAATTGGTAACAAGTGAGGAAAATATGAGGATTAATTATGAACTAAAAAGTGAATATTATTTCTTTCATATATCAGTCAATAAGGTCTTACGTTACAGACCTGTCAGAACTTTCCTAAAATGTTAGCAGGTAACAGTGAGTCTCACAAATACAACTTTATCCAAGACCAGCCTGAAGAGGACTTTTCCCAGTTAAACCCATCCCTGCTTTCTGAATTGCTCTTTCCCAAAGCAACTCACTCCAAAATTCCCAAGTCCAATATGTATCTTGGGAATTTTTGAGCTGCTTACTTTCTCCCTCTGCAGGAATCTCTTCTAAGAGAAAGGGATACATTCACTGAGCTGTCTGCAGCTCCCACTTTTGAAATCTATCTTCTGCTACCACCAATGATCTTACTTACCTTCTTTGAATCTCTCATCTGAGAAAATATGGTCTTTAATTAATAACCTTGCTACCAGGCTGTGTATGTGATATCATTTAGTTGGAGAAGATCTGCAGCTTCTTCAACCAAATACAGCTGAGCTTACTGAACTTCTGTGTTAATATAATTATTTGACTAACGTTAAGCTTTCCCTAAGATAATTCATCTTCTTACAGTAGCCAGATTCCATATCTATCATTTTGTATAACCATGACAGAAATGTTAATTTCTTCTTATGCAGGAAAAAAATTATTTGCCTTCCAAGCTATGTCATACAGGAGTATGAGGCTTCTAGCTTGGCATGGTGCCATTTAAGGATAAAGCCAGAGGTGTGTAAGGAAGGTGGATGCCATTCAGAAGGCTAGTAAGAGGGAGCAGGAAGCAGGATATCGTCTAGAGCAAAATTACTATGTTAAAAACCAATATATTTTTTAAACATTTCTGTGTTATCATAAAAGTTTGCCAAGTTGATAAAATTCCATTTACATCTGCATATAGTCACTGTAAAAGTTGTATCTATATGGATATAGGATATGCATATCCCAAATTATCAGATAATATCCTCTAACACAGAATTAGCTTCAATTCCCATCCATCTATAAATGTCACAGCATATTAATCACCGAGACTGCAAACAGCTATCATATCCCTGATGGGATATCTGGCACAACAGACAGGCAGGCATACTTACATTCAGTCACTGAGGCCTCAGAAAATTACATCTGAAGCTTTGGATTTTGAAAGTACTTTTGTTTAAATGCAGCCCTCTTTGGTAATGATTATATGTTAAAGCATAATAAAGGAGTGTCATTATAGTTCCAATATGGACGTGAAGTACACTATGTGGAAATATTAAAAGTATTCATCTCTAAATGTCAGTCAACTACAAAGCTCAACGATTACACAGACTCACCCAAACAGCAACATAGGGAGCAATAAAAAATCCTCGTATTGGACTTGTTGAAAGGCAGCTGGGGACCACAAAACCACATTGCAACCATTGTCTGACTCTCACCACGTAGTAACTGGAAAGCTCTGTGGACAATTTAAAACAGGATGTATTTGTTCAAGCAGTGATGAGAGCAGAAAGGAGTAGATGGTAGGCTGTTCCTCCAGAAAGGAACAGATCTTTTCAAACCCACTGACACTTAGAGAAAAAGATAAGGACATCTGCAGAAATTATAGTTACCCATCCTGTATGCTGTAACTGTGACAAAGCAAAATTCTTTAAATATATACTTAGCTTTCCAGCTGAATAAACCATTGATTGACTTCTATTGACTTCACTTACATAGTTGAAGTTAAGAATACACACACTTGCTGTGCTGGATTCTTTATTCCAGTCCACTTCCTTATCATAAACCTCTGTACTTAACTGCCTTTTTTTTTTTTTTTTTTTTTAATTGGATTAAAACCAGGCAACTAATGTAGCAAAGCAACAGCCTCATCCATTTAACTGCCATTATTATCAATGGAGAAATGAATTCTTCCTTTTTTCATACAAACATCTCCTTGAGTAGTCATATTGCATGATTGGGCATTATTGAGATTTAATGTGAGTTCTGCTATTGATTTCAGCAGGGGCAGACCCACAGTGAGAAAAGAAAACAAAAAGGAGTGGAGTGCTCTGTAGGTACTGGACCAAATTTTATGCTGAAATCAATGAGGTTATATGTGGTATAAAGCCAGAACAGAATTTAGACTGCATAATTTTGAGTAATTAGAAGTACCCAGACTTGCATGGTATCAGTCTTCTATTGATTTTGTCATTGCCTTACGATGCGTATTTTAATGAAAATTATATATTCTGGCAGCCTTTTTTTTCCCTCTCTCAGCATCTAAATTGTTGCTTCTTGATTAGTCAACAGGAAAAATCAATACTCTATACATTGCACTTCCAAGCTTTAATTCAATTACCACCTGTGAACTAATCAAACATTGATCCAGCTGTGTCAGTAAGCAGAAAGCAAATTTTTTATACCATGATCTTTCTGTGTCATTAAAGGTTACATTTTATTTCATTCACCACCAGCCTAAATCTTTACTGTAGCTTGGGAGGAAAAAAACAAAAAACAAAACAACAACAAAAAAAAAAAAAAAAAAAAAAAAACAAACAAATTTTTTCAACTTTAATTTCGTTTAATTAGAAACTTGCAAGACATTTTATGTCATTTTGTGTATTTCCTGCCATTCATACCCTGCTAGTGAAGAAATATTTCCTACACAATATTCCAAATTGCTTTTTCCAGTGTGATTTTAATAGACTGAAACAACAAAGAACAATTCCTTTTTCGTCATTGTCAGAAATGATCTTCCATTATTCCAGTCTTATTGGCTTAGACTTCCTCTTCACTTAATAGCTATTCTGTCCATCCAAATAAAGCAAAGTCTTCTAGGTGTTTTTTTGTTGTTGTTGTTTGTTTTTAATGAGTAAGTCCCTAATTAATAAGATTTTTTTTCTCTTCCATGAGCTTCCCTGCAACTAATTATAGCAATTGTGCTTGCTCTAAGTCTGTTGCTAAATGCCAAATAATTTTATCTTAATAACAGCTACTCACAGTTTTGAGAAAAGATAAGGTTAACTCTTACTGTCTCTGTGGAAGCAGTTACCAAGTGGTAACTCCACCATTTTTATTACCTTTGCCTGGACCTAGGGATATCATGGTTGAAAAGAGTAAAACAGTCATAATGATAAACAAAATAGACAGTAGAAAGCAAAACTGCAGGTCTCTAACACCTTGCTTTAAGAGACTGTTAAAAACATGAGAGTGTCTGTCCTGGGGCAGAACCTGTCTATCTTGCCTCCCATTTACTGACCACTTATGATAGCTAAAGCAAGAAATAAATAGGCAAATATTCTTTTTGTTAGTTAACTGCCTTAGGCAGACTGAATACTCTGAATATGTTAGAGGCTAGAGGATGTAACCTATAAATAATTCATTAAAAAAATTGTAAAAGTCAATTATCTAGAAAAGACACGAGATGTTGTCTTGAAAGAGGCAAATATCATTGAACAGAAATAGTCCTGAATCTGGATTAAATTGCACTGTTCCTTCCTTTTCACCAAATGTTAGCTCATGCCTCCCCTCTGAGCACATGTGATCACTGAACAATCTAGTGTTTCATAGGAATTGGTTTCTGTATTACCCTGCAACCTCAGTAATCCATGTCTGCTTTATCTAGATGTTTTAAAATTAGCCTTTGGGACTGATTTAAACATTTTTTCTCAAAATTCTTCAGGTACCTTTTAAATAGTAGCTGTTTTTTTTTATTTACTCATTCCAAAGTCTAGACAATCTTTTATACTTAATTTGGGTTTAATAAGTGCTTATTTTTCTCTTATTTCAAGAAACCTAAGCTATTGGATCCTTCTACAAAGCCTCTCAACTTCTGAAACAGTGTTAGCAGCCTCTGGAAAGGGTGCTCTGGGTTTGCTCTGCTTGGAATCAATTTGTTTAAGCATCGCCAGGTAATTACATTCTACAGTTGATATCAATATTCTTACGCTAATAACCCATTGTATTATCAAATGACCTCAATACATTTTTCATAAATCTTGTAATTATTCATCTAGAAGAGTATTAAGAAATTATTACATGAAGGTTATATAACAATATACAACATTTACAACACATCTTAAAAGGCTCTTGTCATCTTAACTACAAAGAACCACCAAGATTTATTATACTGAGGAAATATGAGTCAAATAAAAGCTTACCAATGGTTTTACTGTGTTCTTTTAATGAAAATACTCTTCTGTAAATCAGAGGTTTTTACTTGTGAAAGGAATAGAAGCAAGTTCTTTTTTGTAGCAGCATTCACAATTCTAATTAGGATCTCAATACCATTACACTTCTCTTTGTTCCTCAGTAGAGTATCCTTACATTGTTCTGCACTAAAGATATTTTAAAAATGAAATCTCAACCTCTTTTCTTCAGCTACAAGTAATTCCAATAATCCAGTTCTCCCAAACAGTCCAGTTTCTGAGGAGACACTATTAGATGGCTTCTGGGTTTTTGTATATTTATAACTTGCAATTAGAGAAAAACCCCAGTAATCAATATTTATTCTTCAACAGTACATAAAATGAGAATTAAAGTGGCATGTAAATTATGAAAATCTACATTTCAGAGTCTGCACAAATTCTGTTTTTTTTATGGTCTTGAATTATACCTTCCCTGACACTGCCTTAGCCATATAGTGGGACTCCAGAAGCATACTGGCATTCTCTAAATTAGCAAGGTATTGCAAGAAAATAAACAGCTGAAACACAAAAATCTACAATATCATATCTAACTTCCAAGTAGTAAGAGTATAAAATTTTACATCTCTTTAAAATGTTAAAAAGACTGGGAAAGTATTGCAATGACCTAATTTCATAATAAATACTAGCCATTTTATTTAAAAAAAAAAAATCTATTTTAATACTCTGATATAGCTCTGTCCTGTGAAATTCTGAATATCTTCAAAAATAGATTTCATTGCCTTTCTGGATAGCCTTCTCTAGTACTTCACCACTCTCATCATGAAAAACATTTTTCTTGCATCAAATAGGATTTTTTCTCACATCTCGTGACTGTGATCTCTATTTGTTTCATTGGACCCCTCTGAAAAGCCTGGTCCCAGTTCTTTCTGAGCAATTCAGTGGAAGAGAACAATTAGCTGTCCTCTTAGCCTGCTTTTCTCCAGGCTAAACAAAGCTCTGTCTAGAAGCCAGTGGCCCAAAACTGAACACTACATGCCAGGTGCAACCTAAAGAAAACCAAGGAGAAGGAAATAATCATGTCACTTGACCTGCTGGCTACAGTCTGGCTAACACAGCACGGATGAGCTTTAGCATTCCTCTACCCCAGGCAAGCGTTGCTGACTCATTTTCAAGATGTTACTCTACATTTTACACCTTCATTCCAAAAAACACTTCGCTGAAGTAGTGTGGAGCTACTAAATTCAAAGGTTAGTGCATGTTTAAATGCTGTTTTTGAATAGGACTGGATTTAAACATGGGTGTGCGTGTCTTCCTGAGCACAGGTCCCCATGCATCAAGGCAGGTTCAATTAAATAACTCAAATTTTGTTCAGGGGAATTGAGCATATTTCCAGACATTATACTGGAAAAAAAATAATTGTGAACATTTTTCCCCCCACTTTAGGTACATGATACAATTCAAGACATGGTTTCTACTCCCATGGCTGTGTGACTAGCTGTGTGATAGGAGTTGAGTGGTGCTGCCACTAGCCAGAGTGGAATCCCACATTTGCTGCTCTGTAAAATCCCATTAAAGTCAGTGGTGCAGAATGAAGCTCAGCATGATATTTCACTACACATTTATATATATATCAAAAACTATACCTGTAGAATTTGCAGTCACAGAATACAGCCCTCTGTGTTAGGTTTCTCAGTATTTGCTTTCAATTCTCATTTGTTTTACATTTCTGTGGAAAATTACCCAAATACACATCATGTAAGCCATTTTGTGACTTTTCCATAGCATCCAAGGTGCATTTTTATTTTATTTTACTTTTTGGCTAACATGATTGATTCACCGGGTAATGATGTCTTTAGTTCTTGGGCTTTAAAACGTAGTATCTAACAGTGACCTCTGTGCTTAGAACGTTCTTTCATAAAACACATTTTGCTGGATAAATTCAAAGACTTCCTTTCATCCCAGATACAAATAATGAGATTGTTCCTGTTGTAATTTCTGTGTTAGTACAGCACACTCACCTCCCACTAGGCAGCTTATACAAATTGCTACAAACATAAGGGTAAATGTTCCTTTAACGCTTGTTTTGGACTCCAACATAGAACTATATTACATATTTTATTAGCTCATTTACCACCCACTAAGTTATATTATTAGCTAATTCATTGAACATGATATGTGTTAGGTAGATTTGGCTACCACTTTAAAGTGACTCTTATCAGAGTCTGGTTTGCATTTTTGTGAATCCACAGTAGTTAGTTTTTCTGCGGTTTTATAAATAAAAAAATAAACCTCAGAGATGTAGGAAAGCATAAAATTAAAGGGTAGGTTCTGCCTCTGTCCCTGTCACACACAATACCTTATTATAAAAGTAATTGATTTCCTCATTGCCATTGTTCAATAGCTCTGATTCACAGCCCATTAAGGTTAATGGAAGCAAAGGACCCATGAGTGAAACCTGAACTTCACTTAAGTCATTGTTAACACTAACACTGACTCTGGGAACTGCGATTTCAGTACATGTCAGTAGAAGTGGCAGAATTTAACTCAGACAAATCTCTCTATACTTGAATTTTGGTGGGACACAATCTGAAATTCACAAGTTCTGCTGAAAATCCCCATCATAAAGGAAATATCAGCTAAAATTTTAATAGCCTAGTGCTACCAAGCATTAATTGTAAAGCCTTGTGTTTGTGTACACTTGCTTTAGTTCACATTGCTAGCAATAACCAAATCATGCAAACTGTTATCCATAGGTTCGTGCCTACTGACTACAACACTACTGTTTAAATACACGGATATTTTAGGGACTGTCATCTGTGATAGCTGGTTCCGTCTTAACAAAGCCCGAGCTCACACTATTAAAGAGCATCACATTTTTATGGCATGTGAAAGGAATTTGTAGTTTATTGTTTTTGCTATATCGTAGAGAAAGTAAGTTTTTAATAATTCTATATAGCTTTTCTCATGGTAGCTGGCAAATATGTTTTTAATAATAGCTCTGGACTCTTTGAAGGGTAGCACTGTAATCCATAAACACATTGGGCACTTCCATGGTACTAAACAGACTTAAGAAATTCAACAAGGAGCTTAATGCTATTAAGAATGAGCAGCAAACAAACATGGTACAGCCATAGTAGAACTGGTCTGAGAATGGAAAATGAGAAGCATTATTTAGGGCAGAAAGGAACCAAAAATTAATCATGAAGAGTAAGGCTGTAAAGGACACCATCAAGCAGAACACTTCTGCAATTTTACAGTAAGAGATGAAGATACCGCCATGCCATAAGAGGGAGTCAGCTCAAGGAATGACAGGAAGTCAAAAATATCAAAAAAGAATAAATATAAGTAAAAGTCTAAATAAAGTGAAAGCAACATGCTGAAGAACTAAATTGTGACAACTTCCAACAGTAGCTAGTAAGAGGGAATTAGTTAATTAAATGGAAAGAGAAGCTGAAGACATGGTAGAACAAGAGTTTGGAACTGAAGTAGTGGCAATGTAACAAAAAAAAAAAAAAAAAAAGGGACTANTGGTAGAAAAAGAGTTTGGAACTGAAGTAGTGGAAATGTAAAAAAAAAAAAAAAAAAAAAAGAGGGACTGTACTTTTGAATGCTTGAAGTGCTTTTGACTGTAGAAATGAACTAAGGAGTGAATCTGTAAAAGACTGGGAATCACATGTTAATCAGGATTGGAAGGGAACAAATGTACTGAAAACAAACAAACCTAGCAGAAAATATAAGAATGGACCGAAAAGAGCAAGAAACTGAACCCATCACCATTCCCCCCATGATTTAGAGAAGGAAAAAGGTCCTTTTATGGCCTGTGTGATTACGGTACCGTGGGGTAATATCCTGACTCACAGCTTAAAATAAATGTAACCTCTAATTGCCCCCTGTCATAGCTATGTTTTGCATGAGGATATTATGAACAGAGAATTACAGTGCAAGACATACAATATTCTCATCTGCTGGCCAGAATCTTAACTCTTGTATTTCTCACTGAGGAAGATAAATCTGTAGCTTCTGGAGTTTTCAGTGTCACTCCAGCTAAACACCATTATGAAAATGTCTTCACAACATGTTGGCAGAAATGCTGTTCTTGCTAGATTTATACCTATGTAGACAAAGATATATAAATGAAAGAAAAAGCTGTGTTGATAAATCTGTGAAAGCATAACACCTGGCTTGCACTCCATCTTTTATGTTTCTGCTTGCAAAAGGAATCCAGAAGTTTTGAAGCAGATCTGTCTGGGGATTTTCCTGGTAGAAAGCAGGCACACAGCCTAGGGACACAGCATAATAATATTATCTCCTTTCGCCCACTTCCTCTTGCAGATGAGGCATTGCCTCAGTGTCAGGCTATTCAATGTCAAAACCTCTTCTGGTCTCTGACAAGCATCTGTGTCAGTGAGGAACCCAAAGAGACATCTGTACATGCTCCCAACAGCCTCTCAAGCTCCCAGCTCCCACCCACGATTGTTCGCTCTCCTGCTTGCCACCAGCTCCAGCTAGGAAACTTCCTTTCACAGGCATGCTCAGCTGCTCCCCTCCTGCCAGGTCACATCTAACGCAACCACTCCTCTTTTGAATTGAGGCGTAGAAACCAAAACTGAGAAAAGAAAGAAATCCTGTCTATCATTCTGTCTCTCACTAGCATGTGTGAGCACATCCCATCTGGAGGCCTGAAACTAAGCTTAGGAACTTCAGATAAACTACCGTGTGACACAACAGCATCCTTTTCTCTTTCAAGTGTTAGTATTTTAGCCCCTCTCATGAGTTTAGTAAAGGATTGGTGGAAAGTGAAGTTCCCGTGGAGATTTTTTTTTTTTTTTTATCTTTTTAATAACAATCTCTAGCAACATTTAAGAAAAACTGGTAAACAATATTCAGGGAGATAACAGTCCTAGAGCACACCCACTTATACTCAAAGGGTGCCTGGTTATAGTCAGTGGAATTAAATCTATTTCCAAAGCTGTGTTGCTTTGAAGCTGCCAGCTGAAGGCAGCTTTTCAGGACAATGCTGCTATCATAGCTATCCTGCGCATTAGGATTTTACAAAGTTAATATTACAGAGGGAGGCACACAAGATTTTTATCTGCAAACCTGACTCAACACTTGTATTTCCAATTTTGCCTCAAGAAGCTAAAGGATTGTCAACCGTGTCACTCGAAAATTCTCAGGAGTGAGGTTCTGCAGCCTCCAGCAAAAGCTGTAGCTATGGAGAAAACCAAATTCTCCAAGGTGAATATTCAGTGGAACCACTAGAGACTATGAAAAAGAGCCGAATTAACTTCTTTTAGTTAGCAGCTTATATTTAATATGTCATAGTTGTAGTAATTTTGGTGGTTACTTGGCGGTTTTCATTCATTTAACACTATTCCACACTTTGTACTCATTCTTTTTCCACACCAAAATGGGTCAAGGGTAGGGACTGATGGTGCTAAGGTGTGTACTTCCAAGCTTTCTCTGCCTTAAAGAATTCCATTTTATTACTATATTCTTGTTTGTTTTGTGGGACACAGCAGAGTGTATTAGTGTGACCAGTTATCCTATCAGTGCCAAGAAAGCTTTACTTTTCTCTTTGGCCTCTTTTAGGCATACAATCAAGTCCAATTGCCTTTTTGCTCTGTAGCCTTTTCTACAAAGAGAGATGAAAGTGAAGCCTTACTGACACACACAGGATGGCAGTGTGATCACCGAAGTAGCTTGAATCTATCGGTACAGGCATGATTAAGCTTTTCTCCTGTCATTTCCCTTAATGCATGCCAATTTGGTCTTGTCAGTCATTTTATCGAGTCTGACAGGAGCTTTCATCCAAATAATATCTCCAGAAGCAATTCAAAAGCACTATGAGTAGAGCAGGGCTGGAAATATTTTTCCTGTACTGAGACCTCCTTTTGTTTAATTTTTTTTTTTTTTTAAATAAGCATTCTCCCTTAATGAATCGTAAAATCAGTTTCAAATTTTAGAATTGGTCAGAATATCCACAGTATAGTTTAGAGAAGAAAAAAAAAAGTAAAAAAGGCAGTATCTGATTTAGTTGATTGGTCTTAAAAAAAGAGCATACATTTTCCTTAACAATTCACATGAAAAAGAAAAGCATTGTTTTTTTTGGCCAGCAAGTTGATCAGGAATGTTCACCTTCCTTCTACAACAGCTTATTCAGCTAGTCCCTGACCATTTTCTTTTCAGTGCAGCACAATACGTCTGCTGAATATTTTTGCCATATGGTTAACAGATCTTCAGTGCATTCATCTAGGTGTCACTTTATTAAAGATATAATTTGATTTCTATCTGTCAAAGTATCTTCAAGTTTGTCCCTTCATTCTTCTTTGCCAAAGCTCTTTATTTACAAAGGAAATTAAAAGTAAAGGAAACCAACAAAAAGACCAGTAGTTAAGAACGAGAGGATTTTTTGGTTCAGCTTTCCTGATGCTTAAAATTTCATAGGCAATTTGCAGAAAGTTTGTCTTTTTGCTTCTTATTTTCAAGTGGCTTGAGTTAACCGAAAGACTATGCAATTTACTTGTCTATTCATCCTTCTGTGAAGGAGACCTTTGACAGTCCAGGAAAGCTCCTATCAAGCATGACCACATCAAATTTTGGATTACATTCCTTAAGTGTCTCCCCCCTATTTCTTTTAACAATAGAATTAGTAAGGGGGATGACAAATCTTTGGATTCTTTCAAATAGGGATCTCATATTGCCATAAATCATCTTTTTCTCTTTTCTGTATAAAAATGAGAAGTTATTGAAAGGTTAACTATCCTGGCTGAAATTGATCACAGTTTCCTAGTGGTTTCTTTCTATAATCTGTCTTGCAGCTTGGGGCATAGACTTGCAGAGGCATTCAATTGTCTGGACTGTCGCACCGCACAATGAAACTAAAGATACCTTTTGGATTTAAGGACTTTCTGTATTTGAAAGGGAAAAAAGAACAGCCCATGGATCAGAAAGTGACCCCTTCAGAGAATAAAATGTGGTGGATGGTGGATATATTTTCTGTTTCTTCTTTAATTTTCTAGGGTGAATCTTGAGCAACTCTGGCTCTAGACTTTCCAAGCAAACTGGGGACTTTGAATGAAATAGGGAGAACAATGAATAGGAGTTGAGATGAAGAATTAATCATAACTGAGTACATTATGAAGGACTAGCAGGAAGAGAAAGCAGTTAAAGAAAAAAGAGTATTTCCTTGCAGGCTGTGAAACATTTACTCTTAACAGCATACATTTACTTAGTTCTCTAATCCCTGAGACATCCTTGGGAATAAATAAGGCTGGAAATGCTGACAGCATGCCCTCCCTTTTGTGTTTGCGGATAAGCAGATACATTATGTTTACCATGCTTGAAAAGGAAATAAAATGCAGAAAAGCACAGGAATGAGCCCTGCAATTTTTAACTTATAAAGGAAAAAAAAATGCAACAAGCTTATTGGAAAGGAGTCTGAAGTTTTGAATTTTTTGCTCAATGTCATACGCATGGCTCTCAGTAAGAAGATAACTTTGGATGTCTGAACCTTTTCAATATCTTTAAGCAAGCTACAACTACAATACAATATACTGCACTAGCCTGTTATTTTGTAAACAGACAACCAAGTTCAACAACCCAGAGCAAGTACTGATGTGCCTTCCGAAAATGAGTGGCAGACACTGTATTTAACCTTGTCTCTGGTTCTTCAGTTTGCTTTGCCAACTGAGCTTTCTAATAGCAAAATCTGAACAATATTGTTTTTGGCTGGTATCATCTGTCAGTAATAGATCTAGTCATGCTCCTTGGTCCTTCATGGGCTAAGTGTTCTTGCAAATTTTGCAATTCTGCCATTCCTTTAACAAGCCTGAACTAGATGAAAACATATTTGATCAGATTTAAGCATTTGTGATTCTTCTTTCCAAAAGCTTGTAGCCAGTCATGAGGTAAAACAAAGTATTATTTATGCTTCGATAAAAACAGAATGCTTAGGGGGAAGAAAGGACTGTAAAACAAGCAACATATATATCTGTCTTGCTGTTCCCAGTGGTTACCTAAGCAAGACTAGATAAGTCTTTTTTCTGTCAATGTTGCAAGACATGTCTACAGAGTAGATGATTTAAGCACAATGCTACTGCTGGAAAGTAAGATAAGAAAGCATCTGTGCTGGTTTGACAATGAGCCAGCTGGGGTCCAGAGGATTACAGCTGTACACAAACAGAAACACAGACATGCTGGTAAAGTCCTCCCAGCAGAGTTCGTAAACTTGGGGCTACCACATGCAGCCATGCTTAAAAGGCACTCTGCCCCAAAGCTGTCACATCCATGAGGCACAGCACAGCACCGCAGTGAATGTGCGTACACCTTGCAGACACCTGCACCAATTACCTGCCTCTTTGGAGAGTGCCCTCCCTTCTAAATTCACTATAGTTCCTTCAGTGCTTCATTGGGAATCAGTTTGCTTCTTGTGACATTGTCTCTCACCAAATCTTAAGCACCCATTGAGGGAGTTTCCATGAGAATATCTAAGCCATGCCAAAACACACATACAGCAAACAGCAGTCCTACCAGCAGCACCCATTACACTGCATTGCTGCACAGCAGCTCCAGATCTTCTCAACACCTACTACATTGACTTTGCTATGTTGGTAAATGACTATCAGCATTTTTCATATCTCAGCAGCAGAGATGGCTGCCTACATGCTAAAGTGGACCACACGCCATAAAGATTCTCCTCTGAAATTTCCTGGTCTCTGGGACCTGACACCCACACAAGTTCCATATAGCAAAGTCTATTTTATCCTTCTAGACACTATTACTAATGAAGGAAGCTATAAGTCCTGTTTCTGCCTCTTACAATTATCAACAAGATAACAAATATCAACAGGAATTATCAACAGTCAATTCTACAGATTAAAAACTACTTTACTGAAGTAATTTCACATGTCCTAAACTATACTTTGGCTAATAAAGAAATATGCTTTTCTATTTACTTTGGCATCCAGATACCCATACAGTGCCTGCTAGATGGTTAGCTGAACACGCTAAAGGGATTATAACAAAATAAAAGTTACACTGACGGTTCCAGGGAGAGAAGGGTTTGGGGGAGGATGGGAGGAAAATAGTTTTTTGGTTTTGGTTAAATAAAATCAGATTTATTCCTTTGCAATTGGTGTGAAAAAGTTACATATCAAAAAAAAAAGTGAGAACAGAATCCAGGTCTTTTTTCAGTGGCTGAACCATCCAATAAGCACAAACTAAACAAAGATTGACAGCAGTATATGCATTAACAAGTGCATATGAAGAAACCTTACTTGACGTTTCATCCAAGTCAGGGAGAAGCACAATTATAGAGATAAGGCATTTTGAAAAGTGCTTGAAAATTGTTCCAAAACTAGTTGCAGTATCATAAACATTTTTACCATTCCCTTTAACAAAATTTAAACACACAGACACAACAAAATCAATCTCTTGGAAGGTACTACATTGAGGAACATCTTCCCATGTTAGTTAATAGCCTTTCATCTTTGGCATTATCTACAGAAAATGAAAGTAAGTTGTAATGTAAAATGAATTGACTGGGGGAAAAAACAAAAAAACAAAAAAAACAAAAAAACAAAAAAAAAAACATGCACACGAGCATTTTTGCTCACGATGATTGTCCTACAAGTTAATGCTTAGCTGTAGCGTTGATTTCATAGTTTTTAAATATTCTCCTTTTTTAAGCAAGTATCATCATTTGCCTGCTTGAAAATATCAATTTTCTCTCTGATCTAAAAGCCTTGGAGAAAAATAAAATTTGTAAAATATTGTACATAAGTCACACTCCTTGAAAAATTCATGCCACCACAAAATCTGAAACAGATAAAATAATCTCATTGATATCACTATGTCAAAAGCAAATACTTAGAAGAAGCAAAATCGTGGAAAAAGGAAAAAAAATTGCATTTCAATTAAGTCACATGTGCATTGCTACCCATCATGAATAATGTCTCTGAGACAGATTCTAAAATAATCTTGCCAGGATATCAGCTGTGCAGGCTATGTACCTTTACCTGCTCCACCTACACTCCTTGCTCCCGTTCATCTCCACTGGACTGAACTATTGCAAGCAGAGGAACTCAAACTTTAGAAAAATAATAAATAAAAAAATCTCTTTAACCTAAATTCTTGAGCATCACATAAACCAACTTTGAAATCACTAGTCTGAAAAGCCACAAGAACACAAGTTATACACACGGTGTCTGGGAGACATTTCACTGACCTTGAGATGACTGAAACTCAAATGTCCAGTTCACGTTGGTCACCTTGGCTCTTCTACAGCAGATGAAAGACACAAGCACCTAGAAAAGTTGATTTACCACATTGTGTCTCTTCAGACTTTTGCACCAAGTCCTACCCTAACAAGAATGAATGTGAAAGGACAGTCAGTAATGATTGTAGGAGGTAAAGAAACAAAAATTATTGTTTATTCACAAAAGTAACATGAAGTCTTATTGCTGATATTTATATCCTCTTTAGCCCCAAGTGATAACTAAATTAAATAACACAGAATTCAATACAGCAACAATATCATATCATATGCAGTACTTACTTTAATCAATCTATTAACAAGGAACAGGCTGTTTTGAAACTGTGAGATCTTAAAGGCAAAATGAAATTAAGTTATTAAAAAAGAGATTTTACAAAGTATGTGGATTGCTGCAATTAATGACTGTTTCGTGTTTTCTGTTTTTTAAAAAAATACTTGTCCTTTAAAATTAATAAAAAATTACAATGCAAAACCTGAACAAAATGTTCAATATAGTAGAACAGTTAAGAAAAACTGATATCATCTAGTATCGACTCAATACAATTAGCTGACAGTTATACGTACGTACAGTTTCTCTGAATTTAATTTGTAGAACTGTAGAGGGTCAGGCTTAGAGTAAACTGATTTTTCTTTGTTTATAACCTTGCATGTTGTTGCACGAGGATGCCAAATCAATGAGTGAAATCTTTTTATTGCTATTTCTTGAAGAAATGCACTGTGTAGCAGTTTACATGTAAAACATCAGGGCTGCATTCTGCTATCTCTTAAAATTAACTCACACAAAAAGGAACTGTAAACATGAGGACAGACATCTATTTTTTCCCATCATTATCTTCCTTACTAGATTTCTAAATATAACATGTAAATATGTGAAGACATACGGATGTACTCCTTCAGTCCCTAACAGCATGAGATGATGAAAACGACAAGCAGCGACTGACATTATCTTTACAGAAGTGCATGGGATAGCCCTAATGTCTATTGGGAAATATTTTCCACAGTGCTTGCTCCTTTCACACTAGAAAAAAGCCTCTTTCCAAATTTCCAGAAGTTCCAGCATGCATCTTTTACCTACTTTACAGAACAGTCTAAAGCATCTTCATTCTTATGTTCCTTCGAGGTGAAAACAGAGTGCTGTAAAAAGCAATATGTGACTAAAACATAAGAAACCTCAGAAGCTCTATCATAAACTTGGAGTATCAGCTTACTACACCCACTATACTATTTTAAAACATCAGGGACTACCTCTAGTTCCTTTGTGCTGATGCTGTTGTAGCTAAAATGTGCATTAGTATTGATCAGTTATTCTACCATGATTTTCTTGCAGCTAAGTCAGCAGGAAGATTAGACCAGAGTGAAAGATAACTTGTTCTGAGAACATCACAAATAAAAAGGTAATAATTGTTCATGTAAGATATTCTAAATATTTCCTAGTTGTTGGAATAAATTCATATATATAGAATATATAGAGCTATGTATTTTCTAGCTATACACACACACACCCCTATATATATATACATAGCTAGAAAATAGCAATTTGTTAAATAATTCTTAAAATTATCACCACAACTTAGGTATATCGTATTATGGAAAAAAAATAAGTATTTAGCATATTTGGTGCATTTGTTTTGTGTTAGCTGATTACTTGTCATATTTTCAATTTAATTATCTCTAAATTAAATAGTCCACACATTTTAGGCCTTTTCCATTAAGACAACGTCTGTTCATAACTCTAGTTTTATCTAGGTATTTGCACACACAATAATACATTCATTCTCTCCACGATTATTCAAATGATTGAAAAGCTTAGATCTTTACTCGGGAGCAAGGGAAAAAAGAACAAACTAACACGATCAGAGTAGAGTCAACAAAAATCATAATAGGATATTTAAGAAAGGCTTGTAAGAAGAAAAAATAAACAAATACAGTTGGCTTTTCTTCAAGCAGAATTCTTGACAGGTATGTAATGCATGCAAGAATGGTAAGTCTGAAAAAACTAACAATGGCCTAAAAATGGTACAGGGAGCAACAGCATAATCCCTGTACACACGGGCTTCAGAAGAGTCTTATTCTTGGAAGTACCCAGTTGAATATCTTTCATCATAGATGAAAGAAAATTTGATACAATTCCTTGAAGAAAACCATTGTATTGAAAATCTCCATAAAGTCTCCACAGTGGCTAACTTCCCACCAAGAGTTTTTAACTGATACTGACATTTTAAAATCCCTTAAAAGACTTTATGGCTACCTGAAGCAAACACCTGCTGACTAATCCCAGTAGCATACATTATAGGCAGCATCTAAGTACCTGAAACAGATCAGGGAAATAATTTAGGTACTGATCAAAATATAAAGTAAAGGTTTCTTCCCACTCCAATCACAATTTGCCAGAAACGCAATGTCCTTCTGTTTGTTTATAATATGTCCTTTTGTGAACTTGTGCATTTCATTTTGCAGATCAAGAAGGAGACAGGAGGATGAGAACTCTAATTTGGCGATAACTAACTTTTTGCCCTAAAAAGAGCACAGAAGAGATAGCAGAGACATAAACCACTGTCAAATACAGTGGACTTTCAAGTACTTCCTTCAATGGTGATTTTATTTGCTAGTTACATTATTAATATGGTACGTTATACGGCAACTGGCTCTCTCAAGTCAGAACACTAAAGTGCAAAAAAAAAAAAAAAAAAAGCAGTGTCGGAAACATTCACACTGCATTAACCCCTCTGGGTGCTGTCCAAATTCATTTTGTTTAACTAATATGCCAAGGATTATTTCAAGTACATGAAACCGTCTTAATTCTCAGTGTGAGAGCCCACATGTAGCACAGATCTTTCTGCAGAACTTACACTGGATGAATTAGTTGGTGATCAAGAATCCTGGTGAATGAAAGAGCTCTATCATTCTCATTTTAAAATACATAAAGCCAACCATATGATCATCCCTGTATCTTGAGCCAGTTTTAGACTGTGACCTGTAATACAGGTAAGTGGGACAACACTAAAAAAAAAAAATAGGGAAAAAAATAGGTGTGAAGAGTAAGGTGCCATCATCTAAACAAATAACATACTTGGGGCCAAAGGAAAAGCGTTATTTGGAAAACAAAAAGTTTATCAGAACCCACATTTACTATACACAAGTATTTAAGTTAAAGTGGTTATTTTAAGTCATAGCATTAGATTTGTGATGAATTATAGAGAATGAAAATAGTTTCTGCAAAACTCCAAGAAAGGAGAAAAGTGACAGTAAGGCCAGTGAGCTCAAAGATCCATAAGGCTATCAGACAATGCTGACACATCTCCTGGAGCATCCCTATCATAGCCAGAGCTTGTTCCCTGGCATCTGCACAGTGAACGTTATCTCCCTGCTCTCCCCATGGTTGCCTAATCCTCTTCTTTTATCCAAAAGCTGGAACAGAAAGTACAGAGCAGAAGTTAATGCTATTATGAACATTATAAGCTTCCACTTTTTCCCCCACTGGGTTTCCTGAAAAACTTGCCCTCCTTCCCTCCATGCATTGGCATTTTATAGATTCACTGTCCAGCTGCCCAGCATTTTGGGATGTTCAGCTCTTCCTTGTTGTCCCCTCGATCACAAAACCCAGGGAGCATACAGTGAACACTGTGAAATGTTTCTCAACTACTTATTTGGAAATATGATGAATAGATAGTCTCCCTATTGCCAAGGAGCGTCTAGAGGAAGAGCTAGGAGATGTGGGGAAAGGTATAGAAGTAGGAAATAGCTAAGGATTTGGAGAGGTGGGAAGGTGGGAGAATTGGGACTTGGGAGCAAATAGAGAGGAAGGGAGGACAAGAAGGAAAAAAGTCAACTATCAAATAATTGGATGGTCAAATATATGTATACACGTATTTTTAAATCAGCCACTTCTACAAAAATAGTGCAAATAACCCTTACTTAACATGCAAAAATGCCACTTTTAGCATCAGGCTTGAAATACTGTTGAGGTTTTTCTTCAATGAGAGACAAAAAAAAAAAAGCAATACTAGGGAAATAGAGATTACATTTGCCACTGAATTATTTACCTGTTTTTATACTAATACATTTTTTGAAAAATTGTTATGCACATGAATGCACCTTTATATTTTTTGAACAATGTTCCTTTTAAGTAATCATTATCTGCTTGTGAACTTTTCTGCCCACCTCTTCTTTTTTAATAGAAAAGTCAGGTGTTTATAAATCAGGTGTTTTGTTGGTGGTGGTTTAGTTTTTTGTTGTTGTTTTTTGGCCAAGTGTACCACTCCCTGCTTGTGAAGTGAGATGAGAGCTTGATATTTATGTGGTTAAATACAATTTACACTTCCTGCCTTTGAGGTGCAGCCATATATCATACTGTGTTATTTATCTTGCTTACTCTAGCTCTTTTGTGATGAATTATTGAAATACACCTGGAAGCATAGAGCCATTTGGAAGAAGGGTCTTACTGGAAAATAAAACAGATAAAAGCACTGAGATAAAACAAGCAACCCTGTCACCAGGGGACTTTAGCAATACTGCAGAGAGAAGACCATTTTATTGGTCAAATTCTGCTTACAGACATGCTAGCGAAACCTCACTGACTTCAGTGAATACAGTAGGTTGCTTAAATTCACCAGCTGCTTAGAAAAAATAGTATAGTGACTATCCAAAGGCAAAACTGCCACATGAAGCATGCAAGTGTAAATTACATTGTTTGTACAGCTAGGCTGCTTCTTCTGCCCAGAGAAGCTGTGGATGCCCCTTCCCTGGAAGTGTTCAAGGCCAGTCTGGATGGGGTTTTGAGCAACATGATCTAGTGGGTGGCATCCCTGCCCATGGCAGGGGGGTTGGAACTGGATGATCTTTAAGGGCCCTTCCAACCCAAACCATCCTATGATTCTATGACTGAAACAAGAGACAAACGCAGAAAAAAAAATGGACACTAGATGTTATAGAGTCCAGTTTCTTGTAGATGTGTGGATCCTGGATGGATCCTCTTGCGTTCAGAGCTCCTTCTGTAACTGGAGTCTTCATATGGTTTCTCTTTCATCTCAAGAAAGGTAAGCTAGTACAGAAGTTTTCTCTCACTGGAAGACCTTGAAGGGTCCTTTTCTAGGACGGTGAAAGCATCCCTGGCTTTTAAAGCAATCGCGAAAAAATTGTCTTCCAAGTATCGCTACCTCTAATTTTATAATGTTCCCATTTAAAATTTTTAAATTAAAAAATAGTTGTAGTTAAATTAACTACAACTGCAACAGCATCAAAATTTTGCAAGCCATACATTTTATATTAAACTTAAAACTTTCAGGCAAAAATGGCTCAACAATTTCTAATAACAAAGTCAGAAAGAAATATGTTTTCATGTTCTGTTAAACTCTTAGAGTCATTCCACACAGGAGTCCCCATGTCCACAGTAGAACATGAAACTTGAAAGACGGATGTCAGAGCTCTGCCTTTTCCAGATTTGCTAAAGATCTGGCTACACTATAAAGCTAGGAAAATTAAGCTTGCACATACTGAAGTAATGTGGGTCAGAATTTAGCAGCTAAGTTTTGCAAAGCTTTGCCTTCCCTGACTATATTCTTGACCTGTGCAGGGCATGCACTACCACCGCACAGTAATTCACTGTATTCCATGAAGATCACAGAATCACAGAATGTTAGGGATTGGAAGGGACCTTGAAAGATCATCTAGTCCAATCCCCCTGCCAGAGCAGGAACACCTAGATCAGGTCGCACAGGAATGTGTCCAGGCAGATTTTGAACGTCTCCAGAGAAGGAGACTCCATAACCTCTCTGGGCAGCCTGTTCCAGTGCTCCATCACCCTCACCGTGAAGAAGTCTTCTCATATGTAAGTGGAACTTCCTTAATTAATATTAATTTTCTTTTTAAGTGGGAAGAAAAACTTATTTTACTTTAACAAAAAAAAAAAAAGAAAAGAAAAAAGAAAAAGAAAAAATGTTTCCAAAATGTTTCCTCCCCTATTTATAGGATCAAAACATATTCTGAATTCAAGCCAATTCTATGGAAAGTTTTGCTCAGTCCTGAATTGTTTCTAGTAGATTATTACTTCACTAAAAATATTATGCTAGCGCTAGAAAAAAAAATGGTTATGAAATAGAACTCTTTAAATTTAACAGAAATAATATCATCAAAAAGATGTGAATCCCAAAGACAAAATGCATGCCTACCTCATGCTCAGTGTGATTATTTATATAAGAGATGACCACGTAACTGCTCTATTGGTTCTGCTGTTAAACCATTTGGGCAGGCTAGACATGATTTCTGCAAAACTTCGTTTTCTTTGTTACAAACTTGGGAAATGATAAGCAGGTAGCAACAAGACACGAGCATTTTGAAGATGCAAGTTCAACAGCTGAGAAAAGTCAGATTCACAGTTACCTCTGTACTTCAGCACCTTGCATCAGCTATGCAAAAGCATTAATTATATGATTGCATACCAGACCATGAGAATCCCCTCCTGTCAGAGAACAAGATGAGCAATGTCCAGGACTATAGAGATGCATTTGTCTGTAACACCCCGGTAGTAATAATGGCCAGGTAGCACCTTTTAAATATGAGGATGGTTGGGTGCTGTGCTGGAAAACTGGATTCTCACCTGGTTTCTCCTCTCCAGCAATCCAGTAATTTCAAAGCACATTCTTGACAGGCAGCCAGGATCTGTGGGAACCTTACTTGAAATCTGAAGGTCTGAGTTGTTAAAACACAGAGTTCACAGTTGCAGCTGAAACCAGCAGGAGCTGTAGTTTCCTTCTCCCTTTGCAAGGTGTAAATCACATACCTCACTCAGAAGAGTTTAACAACAAATTGATAAAATCTTGCTTGTGAAGCACTCAGTTGCTATACTGCTGAGAAACCCAGAAAAGGTTATGAAGAAATTAATATTTTGTATTGAGAGCAAGATATGGATGATTTATAAGTCAAACCTCAAACACATTTCAAGATGAAATCAAATTAAAATAGTGTCTGGCTTTCCCTTTTTCATTTAGAGAGTCCTGTTCAACTGATACCCTGAGGAAAGCAAAGATTCTGGAAGAAAAAAAATAAAAGTATGCGATGATATAACTAGCTATAGAAGACATCTTGCACTTAACACAATAAAGCTGTTGCAATTATGACATAAGCTAGTTTTGGGGTGCCTTACTTTGCTGACTTTTCTTCTTCCTGCACACATTGAAATTTTTTTTTTTGTTGTTGTTTTTAATACTTTAAAGTAATACTGAAGTAAATTAAAATTAGTGGGAAAGATCATAGTAAAAATCAGAAATTCGTAGCACTGTTGACTTTATTTCCCTTCCTTGCACTTAAAAGTCACATCCATGAAATCCAAAAAATAGCAAAAATCAGAAAGCCATTTGTTTCTAATCAGAAATAATAATGCATTACTCTCTAGGATGCTGAATGAAGCTTCATTTGCAAGATAATGCACTCTTAGCATGTTGCTTTTTTTTCTGTTCAAAGCAAATTTCAGCCATTACTTATGCAATCATTGACATTAAGAAATCTTGCTATTTAGACAATGTGAAGACAATCACACTGCCGACTGATTTTCATATAAAAATCCAACATTTTTTGCTTAAATGACATGGAGAAAAACAGGATGATTCTTGTCACATCACATATGATAGTTTATGTAGGCAAGATATATTTAAGAACTTTTACGAGTGCCTTTTCAGATTTTCAAGTACAGAGTAGGGCAAAAACCTTATGTGCAAGTAAAGTGATATCTAACATTTAGAGTTCTGACTCTTCAGGTGAACCTCTTCTACCTTGCCACACCATTATTCAAAAACAACTAAATATATAAATAAATGATGCAAGATTAGGTGTTAAGCGTAAAAAGAGCCTCCTTGCTAGTTCACTGAGAAGCTGGCAGTGAAAGCTTAATTTTGGTCACTTTTCCAAAGATCTCCCATGTATTTTATGCAATACATGAATACATGAAACAGAAGAATCTACTTTCTCCTGGATGCGTTTTCTAACAGCATAGGGGAGGGAGAAGAGATTTCCAAATGAAGTGGTGACCACTACTGCATTTTACAGGGTACTCTGTTCTGCCTGGGTCTGATGAGCACACACAGGTGTATTTCCTGATTGAGTTGTCAGGAGACCTTAGTAGACAATTGTCTTAAGACCAGCTGGTCGTAAACATGAGTTGGACATGAATCCATACATCACTGTCAAAATGCAAGGAGTTTTTCCTAGAGGTTGAAATTAGGGTCCATTCACAGTTTAGTTCCCTTGGGGATCAGGCAATAGCTCAGCAGGATTTCCAGGACCATAGCTTTGGATTTAACTGTCTGAGTGCTGCTACAATGGTAATTTTGGTTCCAGCAATCTTTTCTGCGGTCCAGCCCAAGAAACCTTTGTCATTCAAATGCTCCACAGACCCAATCAAATGACAAAAGCCACCAGATTTTAAGTGTGAGTCATAGTAAGGCATATAAAAATGCAGAAAGAAGAATAACAGGACAGAGTTCTGGGTCACATGAAAGTCAAAATTTTAGTAAGTCTTTAAAATTAATAAAAATCCCCTTTTCAGAAATAGAACATGAATAGGAGGAGATTTTTTGGTGGTAGTCCCATAAAATTCTTCTCTGTTTTTTCTCATGTGAACTGTGACATGCTGTAAAGCATGTAGTGACTTCCAGCTTAGTGACTTTTATACTTGTCTTCTGCCAAAGCTAATGGGAAAGCTGGACAACTAATTCTTTAGAAATTGTGTTAACACCTTGCCATACATATTACAGATACATCAAAGCAGCTGTATTAAAACATTTAATCACCTAATGAATTCATAAATGTTTCTTAAGTGTCTCTGTAATACTAGCTTATGAGGTGTGCACCTGTAGCTTGTTGGCAATGCAAAAGGAAAAAGTAAAGGGATGGGTAAATGAAATGCACACAGGTGTACAAAAGAGACAATAAGCCACTGTCTACAGTTTGGTTTTCAGAATCTGCATAGAAACTCAGAGGTGCTCTTGTTAAACTGAAGTGCCACAAGTGAAGTGCCCTGGAGCCCAATGAACACATTGCAGATTTTGCAGTGAACTGGAGGCAAGTCACTTAGCATAGATATTTAGCTTAATTAGCTAAATTCTACAATTTGTAAACAATGACAAAAATTCTAGGCATATTTTTTTCCATGAGATTTGTTGTGAAAACACTAATAATGGAAGCTCAGCAATTAGGCTCCATGTTTAATACATTGTATGCAATAATCTTCAGGTGTACATAGATGTATGGTAATGCCACTTCTATGTGGCAAAGCTTCAATATTTAAATACTTTTAGTTAATGTGCACTGGCTGCTACTAAGATATTCCTCAAAGAAATGTTTTGAATGTCAGTCTAAAACCTAATAGCACTCTAAAGGAATTGACTGCAAACAGATCACATCTCAGAGCAAGTACTGGTAATGGTGCTAAATGCCCTAAATTCCCTGCAGTGTTTTTAGCAATATTTGTCAATGAGGAAGCTCATGTAAGACAGAGTTGTGTGACTGGAGCATTCCAACCCAATAGGTACACGCTGCATCACTTCAGTGGTGGAGACCTGGGGGGTTACCTTTGCTAACATTAGAAATCACCAACAGGCCAAAGAGACATCTGCCAGCAGGATTCCTACATATTCAGAAAGGTGAATCAGTCCTTGACTTAGTCAGTCTTGGCACCGGACTTTTGCCTGAATGAATCAGATGCAAAATAAAGTGGAGGAGGAGGAGAGGAGCAGAAGAAAATGGAATGAGTAGATTGGACAGAAAAGTGAATATACTTTACCATGAAGTGCTCTCTTTGAGGAAAGCAACCTGAGATAGAGGATATGATGCAAGTAAGGAAGATCTCCTAAGAAAACAAGGCCAGGATCCACAACTGCTGGGAGAGACTACTACCATTTCATCTTGAGCAACTACTTTAAACTTGGTTTGTTTTCTATCTTTGATGTTTTTACAGACATTTGTAATTACACCGTCTATGCTGGGAAACAAACACTTGTAGTTACATCTTTCCTTAGTTCAACCGCCTACAAGTAATTTCAAGATGATGATTTTCCTTAGCACTGGAGCAGAGTGTCACTGCTTCCTGATGTAAAGGTCCAGCATAAAAAAAGACTATTAAATTGCTTTTTCACATCTAGTCTACGGGATTAGATCTGATATCAAAGGGAACTGGAAAGAAGTGGCCAGTCACTGCCACACAAGTTTTCTGACATGCAGTTAAATGTTTGAACCCTAAATGTTCCAAGAAAATTTGTTGGAGAACTGGCTAGTTAAAACAAGCATTTTCTGAATGTTTTGTGTGTTAACATCCACTGAAAGATACTCTGGAGTTCTCAGTTTATCTTGTGTTTTTCAGGGTCAGGTGAAATTTCACCTTTCAGGATATTTTTTCCTACTCTGTTTTGTGACAGGCAACAATGAATCCAAACAGGCAACATGTAATTCAGCCATTTTCTGCAAAAACACAGTTTGATGTTTACATGACTGAGTGAATGATAATTTATTTTGTTTTCTATTAAACATTAACAGGACAGAAATAGAGCAAAATTGTAAAGTTAGTCTCTCTCACTTGACATGAAAATGTTTTTGTTTAAAAGACAGTTACTGATCACTTTCTATATGCGTCCAACATTTTGAATAATTAAATTATTCTTTGCAATTAATGAATGCGTAGTTTTACATACTATTATTCATACTTCTACATTATCTATTATTTGTATTTTAAAAAACCCTTCCAATGGCAATGACACTTATCTATTTATTTATTTTAAATCTTCAGCATATGAATATTTTCTTCACCCAGTAACATGATCCTGACCTTGCTGGAAGCAGCAATTTTTCTCCTGGAAATCCATAGCCATTTTTTCAGTATTATTCCCTCTGGATGTTGTTACCTCTCAGTGTGCTTTATTTGCAAGCACTTGGACTTACATTGTAGAATAACAAAGAAAGTGTCACTAGTAAATCCCACCAGGCATTCTTCTTTTTTTTCTTTTCCTCTGAAGGACAGATTGCATCTAAGAAAATCTCTTCAAATTTGAGTTACATGTCTATATTTTCATTTTCTAATTTCAAAACAAATGAACCTAACTCTTAAGACTGCAGAGAACATCAGAACAAGCTAGGCAAATATTCCCAGATATATCATGGATATTTTCTTCCTGGAAAGACTATTGCCCTTCCAAGAGGAAAAATTAGTAAAGGGGTTGAGCCAACCATTTCAATGAGGGGAGTCTTACAGAACAGAGTCATCCTACCAAGCAGTAAGCTTAGTTGCCATACAAGTTGTGTGTTAACATATTTCTTGCATACAACTAGAGCAGACAAATAGCATTTGCTCTGCAAGCAGTTGGACTGCATTGTGTTAGATCAGTTACAATAAAATACCAGGTTTGTTATTTTCTTACTAAGGAGCATCACTTGGCTCTAATTCACACCACTGAGTCTTGGTTCAACGGTTTCTGCAACCCTACTGCAATTTAAATGCTTCTACCCAAGCAACCAGCAAAAGACCACCCCCTCTAGAATGAGGATTGGTGGCATCTTTGTGGGCTTGTAAAACATGAAACTGTTCAGCTTTCAAAGAAAGTTTATTCAGGCTTCATTTGTTAATTCACTTCCTGACAGAACCACGGGTAGCTTTGTGCTAGTGATTTGCCCAGCCTGATGGGATATTTTGTTGCTGAATTTACTGAGGAAGCAACAGACAACAGTTTAATTTAATAAAAACTTCATTGATTGAAATACAGTCTCAGAGTAAGGACTTCACCAGGAGAAAGGGTCTTCAGCCTACCTATCCTCCCCAGTACAAACCCTTTCTCATACACTCAATTCCAACTGAGTTAATTCCTACTCACTAACCTCCAGAGCCCACATAGAAGTTCAGTGTTAGATGCTCTTGACCACTGATGCTACCATCCCACTAGGGATCCAATCAGAAAACTGAAGAAATAAATTACACCATCTAGATTCCCCCTCAAGAGAAATCATTCCACATTTTCAAACGCTAAGTCCATTCACATTTAAATATTGACTTGACTTAAGACAGAAAAAGGAAAGCACAGTAAAACAGTTTCGGAAATCAGCACAATCAACAATAATGATACTGTGAATCATCTCTCAGAGGACTTCCATAACAGACAAAGCCTGGTCATTCTCCTACCACTCTGAGCAGCTGTCAGGGTAATTGGACACTTCTTTCTAATGGTGGTTATACAGCAATCATAGCTCATTGTGCAGGCTTGAAGGGCTCCATGTGTTGTAGATTTCCAGAGAGCTTTTCCAGCACAAACAATCACAGGTCTGTTGCTAGTTAAGTAATCCCCTGCCAGGAAGCAAGAGCTGCTCAGCCTCCATAGCCTCAGCAAAATGATCTGTGCTGCCCCGTCACTATTTGACTGCTTACTGCTTGTCATAAGCCCTCAGAGCAGGGACACACAAGATCCCGAATCTGCAACTCAAAGAGGAGTTTCTCCCCCTCCAGTGGCTCACTCTGAGGCTCTTTATCATGGTACAGGGAGGCACTGCTAAGAATAATCCTTACAATAGCAATGGCAGATAACAGTATCTATCAATACAATTTCTAGCAAATTCTAGGTTCAACTCAACTTCAAATCACTTCAAACCACATAACATTTGCAAATAATAGTTGTTTTTCCTCTGCTTGCCTAAGAATGCCATCAAGAGTTTCTCACAAAGAACTCTTTACCCCTTTGTAAACATACTGATTTTATTCCTTTATTATCTCAATAATGTGGAAATACATTTACATATATAAGCATCCATAAATTAACAGCATAAACTTTGCTAAGCATAAATATATAAATAAAAATGTTCACTTCAACCTTCAAGTCCTACTCTTAAACACAATACCTCTACCCTTCTTTTCTTAAATCCGTATTCCTTAGTCTATATTCATAAAGGAAGGTTTTTTTCTCCCCCCCAGAGATAGTTACTCAGAGTAATTATCAGTTAGACACACTTCAAAACAACAAGAATGTCAATGCACTTCTGCCTTTATGGAATCTTGCAATAGAAGAAGTCTACAAAAGCCTTTTGTAACATCTCACTCAATCATTCCTATCCAAGAAATTCCATAATGGCTCAAATTACAAAGAATACAGGAATGGAAGTAAAAAACAAGTAAACAGCCCATCCTTCTCTCCTTTCAGTTCTCCCTCTTCAGAAAAAAAAAAAAAAAAAAAAAAAAAAAAAAAAAAAAAAAAAAACAAAAAAAAAAATAAAAAAAACAACAAAAACAACAAAAAAAACAAAAAAAAAAAAAAAAAAAAAAAAAACAGAAGAACCAAAACCCAGAAAACAATCTTAAGAGGACACAAATGTCAGCAATTCACCAGACTATTTTTCATCCCGCTTCATATTCACTGGGAAGCTACCAGCTTAAAGTTGGGTATCAAACATGACCCTTTTCAAAGCAACAGCCACATCAAATTTCTCTCTCTTCCCTATTGCTTTATACACAAAGTTATAGGGTAGGAGCACATTATAATTAGATTTGTAATGCACCATCACTGGTCAAACAGCAAATTTTTATTGGTTAGGAACAGGAAAAGGCAACCTGACTTGCTTGAACAAAAGCTCAACACTTCTTTTGTTGAGCAAAGCTTACTCTTCTTGGAATGACAGGACCAAATATCATTTGGTATTTGAGTGTTTGTTACTTCTAGGGCCCGAACACAGATGTTCAGCTTTCTAAACAAACTTCTCTACCCACTAATAGGCACTCGGTACTACTTTTCTTCACGACCTCTTCCATCTGGTGAGTATTTCAGTAGTTTTACAGAATGGAGAAGCACCAATGGAAGAAAAGGACCAAACTTAGCAGTTTATATGCCAAAATCACTTGCAAGGGGATAATCTTAAGATCTGAAGTTAAAACACAGTTCTGAAGTGAGCTGACTGAATACTGAATGTGATCTTTGGTATATCAAACCCCTGGAGCTTTTGGACAAAACACAACCTAACCTCTGGACATACAAGGAATCTAATTATTTTTTCTTCTTTTTTAAGGGGGGTGGGTAGCAGAGCTGTCCGATGCAGAAAGCAGCAAGAGGTATTCTGTAACATACGGCTGAATTATCAATATTACAAATAGATTTGTATGCTGGGCATTAGTTTGAAACTCCTGACTTGCTTGATTTAAAAACAGACATCAGAACTGCTTACACTCAACGTTAAAGTGAATAAAAGCATAATACACTGCTACCAAAAAAGCCTCCACAGTATTCTGGGTACCTTTAGGAGAAGGTGATCCAGTTCATAGCCCATTCAATATGAAAGGAAGCAAGTTCAGTGGAAACCAGAATAAATCATTTTAAAACATTTCACTAAAATTATAAATGAAATCCAGATTCCAAACAAGAACAACATGCAGCCAAAATTCCATATTTTGATGCAATACACCCATCACAGCTTAAGAAATGGTTTCTCTGCTTGATCACAGTGGAAATTGTTTCTTTTTCATCACTGCTGACTTTTTCCCGTTCCATTAAGAAAGTTTAATTCTAGCTCTAGTTTGATTTTTTTTTCTTGGTATCTTTAAACCTCAGTTGTAATTGAATCAACAGAAGTATTATCTAATCATATTGTTCTGCTATTTATGAAGCTTTCTAAATCTCTCGACAAGTAAATTAGTGTCATATCAAACTGCTGAGCCTGAATTTTTCTGGCAGAGACAGATGTAGGACACTTTCCTTTAGCGTGTAATAGCAGATCCTGTTTTAAAAATAACTCTTTCCCACTCCTTGAACTTCATAATCTACTCTATTCAGGAATAGGACACTTAAGTGGGTCAACTACAACTAAGATGAAGCTATTTAAGATGCAGCCTTCATAAAGCATATGTCACCTATTCATTCTAATGCAATTATTACTGCTAATTAGAAACTAGCATTTTAACTTCTAAAAAAGTTTTAATATAACTTTTTTTTAAAAAACACACCATTAATTGCTTTTGACAGAAAGCAGCTTCAGTGAAAGAACATTTAGTGATGCCATAACAGCAGCAAATCAAAATCTTCACTTACCTAGTGCAGTCCCTAAATAAATTGACAATCCCAATTTAGAAAGATAATTTTGCAATCTCAGCTAAGAAACTTAAATGTAATTTTGTTCCTATAAAATAAATAAATCAGCAATCTGCCATACTGAAATGTATTATTTAGCGAAATTATGCTAATTCACTTGGATTCTTGCAACTTGCCAACACTTACTTGTCTGTCATAGGTTTGGTTATCAACATCCAGACTCATCTCTATTGACTTTAAAGACTGTTGACTTAATGGAATTTGATTTTACATGTCAAAACCCTTTATATCAGCTTTTGGCCTGTATTTTCTTTAGTATATAATATCAACATATATTTTAAAAAACTGCTTCAGAGGAAGACAAGACTAAGGATGCTGGTTATCTGGAAAAAGTACTTTATAAGGGTTAGTAATGCTTAAATCAATTCCTTCCCCAAAACAAATTTTTGAAGAATTCTGAAAATTAGGTAAGACCTACACGATTGATCTTTGCAATAAGATGTTGCATATCAGAAGAAAAATAAAGAAAATATAATCCATTGTTACACACCAAATTTACAACATAAGTCACAATAGTGAGCTTTAAAGAGGTTTACTTAATGCTTTTAAGAATCTGGTGCTACAAGCACAAAAGAAAAACACTTTACAGCATGGCCAACATTTCCAAATAAGACTATGCCTACAGGTAGCCTCTGTAATTAAAGTGCTGATCATTTGCCAAAAGTAACAATGAGAAATCAACAGTTCTGAAAAATCAGGCCACTCTTACTTAAGTGTATTATGAGAGAAAATGAGTTTGAAACATTTCCCTTTATAGAATACATACATCTACTTCTAATTAGCTTGTTAAACTCATGATTTACACATAAGAATTGGCTGCCTGAACACCTCCAAACTAAGTCCTAGTACATTCATTTTTTGTGGGGCATGCCATCAGACAATTAACTCTAGAAGAATACAGTCTAGGCCATGCAATGTACATACACATTCACCAAGTAACTTTCACACATGTTGAGTACAGGTGGCTATTGCAGGCCAAGCCCAAGCTCCAATGGATTGGATTTGCAAATAATTTTTTTGTATTAGGTTTGGCTTTTGTTTTGACTGTCTTTGTTTGTTTTGTTGTTTGTTTGTTTTAAATGTATATTGTCTATATATTGAGCTCTAACAACGCCACAGCCACTTCAGAAAACACTTAGCAAGCCTCTAGGTGGTTTGTATTTCTAAAGACTTTTCATTGTTTGTGCTGTAGTTAATAGGACAGTGCTGCTTTATGTTGTTTTATATATACCTTGAAGCTTCTGTCATATTATCAGATAACTGAGACTTGTTCAGAGTACTCATTTTGCCAACATTAAACTTTCTAATGGAAGCTGAGCATCTTTCAACATATGACCAAGACTGTGAGTAGTCAGAACAAGAATATTTCAGACTGCTTCAAAAAAGGAGTTGGAGGAGAAAAAATATGATTTTAGGAGATTAGATGGGCACTATTTAAAGAAGTCTGGAAAATTGTAATTTAATCTGTTCTGATAGAAGGAAAACATCTGTTAAAGATACTTTGAATGAGCCTTAAATTCTAATAGAAAGATTACCCTTTCTCTCTAGAACACAACGTAAAACTCAACTCCAGATCTGAATTAATTACAGATAAATCTGCCTAAGGCTGAGTTTTGTTGACAAGACTTACTAATAAATAAAATGCTTCTTTTACCCCAATAACTATATTTACACACAAAAATATAAGTAGTGTACTGTGCTAATCAATCAAAATAATAGCCCAAAGATTTTTTTTCAAGTAATTCCTGTTGACAAATTTTCTTATAGTATTTGTCTTCTGGTGTGCTGTATATTCCATTTATGTTTTCTGTGATACTTAGAAAATATTAAAATATTCTAGTTATTCCGGGGGAAAGTTTCTCTTTTCCAATACAGCTGTTTACAGAGGTATTTAGATATATCTTTACAAGCTTTTGTAATTTATATGATTTTTTCATTATTACTTTTTATTGTGCATCTTCATTTTCTTCCTCTTCTCATCATCAAGCACTTTACTAACACAATACGGATATCTACGTTCTCCAGTTGTTACACTGATAACTGTGTGCTCCATGCACTGATGTGGTGGGAGATTTGGAGCATGGAAGTAACTGTGTAGCTTATGCATAAAACAATGAAAGATTAACATATATAATCTCAGTTTTCAGTGCTGTTGGCCTGACAAAGTGCCCTAGTATGCACTCTCTGCATTCAGAGCTTGACTGGGCTATCACAAGAGAGAGATAACAAAAATCTTGCCATTGACGTAACAAGTAGAACCAGGCTTCATGTATTTGAAATGATGCAAACAACATCTCGCAACACTCCTAATTACACCCAAGGGAAAACTGCCATTGAAATCTATAGGCAAAGAATTCTGCTTTATGTTGCAATCATTAATGTTATGCTGGTTAATAAAAGAGAAAATGTTTGAATCTTTTTACAATAAGCTTCAACATTTCAATTACTTCCCTTCTATTCAAGTGTATTTATGTGGAAGACACATAATAGGTATTTTTGTTATTGCTCTTCTTGATATTGTTACGTTACTCTCCTCCCAGATCCCTCAGGAGGATTTCAGGTAACAAGCCACACACACCCACACACACCCATCTGCCACCCACCTTGGTAGGTGGGAGGTAATTTTATTGCTACATTTACCTTAATGATAATGAATTCTTAATAAGAAGAAAATCTATTCTATTTAGAGGATAGGGTGGTTATATGTAAAGTCAATCCATTAAGTGTTTGCAATTGTATAAAGCAAAAATATTCCTTCAGAGTACATATGTCCTAAAATATATTGCTTATTAAAACACATACCGTTTGTCCTCCATATAGAAGGCAATGGCCATGCTCAAATACCTTCAGTTTTGTTCGTCCCACAGGTGAAGACATGGTTTCAAAAACATCCCTGAGGAAAATTTTATCACAAGAAGTTTTTTCTAGAAAATTATCTGGTCTGGAATGATTTATGTATATTTGGGGCACTACACCCAAAGATTACCATTTATATTAAGGCCAGCAAATCCAAAGAAAAAGTATGATACCATATGATAAATTATGCTGTTATGCTTCATTGACCTCTAGACTTGAAATCCTGATGGCTTAAAGCTTGAAAAGGGAGAAGACCAGCATTCAGCATGGTGAAGGTACCACGGAGAGAGACAATACCAACATGTTTTCCTAAAAGAGACAAAGCCTTAGAATCACAGGATATCCTGAGTTGGAACCCACAAGGATCCAAGTCCAACTCCTGGCGCAGCACAGAAGCACTCAAAAAAATCAGACCATACATCTGAGCACGTTGTCCAAACGCCTCTTGAACTCCAGCAGGCTTGGCGCCGTGACCACTGCCCTGGGGAGCCTGTTCCAGTGCCCAAGTCTCACTGCAAAAGTCTCCCTGCTGTGTCAGAGACAAACATGGAGCCTGTATATCACTGCCCCCCTCCCCACACACACACATACAAAGAAGCTGGTACACTGTGAATTTATACAGTGGAAAAAGGGCTACTGTGCTTACCCAGACATCCTGAAGATATTCAGAAGATATGACAGCCTTCTAGTGCATTGAACTGGATGTGCACAGCCAAACTGACACACACGTGCACAGTGGAACCAGCCCTCCCACTCAGAAACCCAGAAGGGCTTCACTGATAATCAGGAAAGCCAACAGGCAGTACCCAAGCTGGCTGATCATCCTAAGCACTGTGGCTACTGATAGAAAAGAACCGATATGAAGAACTGATCATCCACAAGTAGAAAATAATAGATACAGGAGAAATAATGAGAAGTACGGCTGGTGTGAGAGACTAAGAGTGAAGATAACTAAGCAGGGCACCTAGCAATAAAGCTGCAGATGGCCCAGGCCACTGGAAATTGTGTGTAACCAGCATGATTAATGCAGCTAGCAGAGGACCAACAATGAAAATAATGCCGAAGTTCAATAGTGACTCTGGTGAAGTCTCTTCATCCATGATCAGAACAGTAACTATACAGCACATTGAAGCAAAAGCCTGGAAAATTAAGTAATCTCTGAATAGCAATCTGCCCGTTAGCTTGTATCTTCTCAGGCTGTGCAAGTGGAGAACAGAGTAGGGACAGAAAGGGGAGTAGTGGTTGACTTACTTTTCCAGCAAATCCTGAATGCTGGAGGAGCAGGATGGCCAGGCCAATTCCTAGAGTACTTTACATGGTAATGAGGAAGGAGGAAGATAGGAAATTAGCTGTCCTTTCATCTTTTAGGGGCTGTGTTCAACAATTATTCAGTGAATTCCAAAAATCAATCTAATAATCACACTGAAATATTCAGATATTTTTATACAATACGGAAGTTCAGAACATTCTTTTTGTTCTTGTTTACTTGCTCACCTTGTTGCTTGAGAGTTGGAAAGTATTGCTCATTGAGAATGTAGCATCAGTCTCTTTCTCAAGCCCCTGGATGGGTTTTATGATAGCGGAACTCAGGTCTTGATTCTGCCAGTCAGTGGCACGAGTATAGTCAAAGTGCTTTCTGCTAGAACGTGCCGTTGATCTAAAATAAGATGGTTGTGGAAGCCAGGAGACTTTATGACACAGTGCAGGATTCTTGTCCCTGGAAGCATTTAAGGCCAGGTTGGATGGGGCTTTGAGCAATCTGATCTAATGGAAGGTGTCCTTGCCCATGGCAAAGGAGGGGGGGGGTGGAACTAGATGATCTTTAAGGTCCCTTCCAACCCAAACCACTCTATGATTCTACTTAACCTACGTGGAGTAGTGTGCTAGTGCAGCCATGTTGCTTCCAGTACCCAGCCTGCTGTACAGCATGGCTTCCTTTTCTGCCAGTTAAGTACAAACCCTCAGTTCCTTAAACGTTTTTACCAAAGAAGGGTCACAGTGCAAACTAAAAAACTAGAAATCACGGTGGGCGGTGGGGAGCGATAATGTGCGTTGCTTGCCAATTTCATCAAATTTTGTTCTATAAGGTACTGCATATTAAATTTTGCCTACTTACAGGGCCACATCATGAAAAGCACAGCTGCTAATTTGCAATATATATTGACTTAAAAAATTGCAAACATCCACCATCTTTCCAGATTTGCTTTTTGCCACTTCTTAATATTTTTGGAAACCAAGATTTTACAAACAAATAATAGAATATGGCACTAAAACTTTATAACCTGGCTTGAATATAAAAGAGCAAACAAATAACAGATTGAGCTTAAGGGACTGAGCTTTTTAAGTTTTAAGACTGCTGTTTACAACAATGAAAACAGAAAAAATGGAGTAACATTCCAATGAATTGTGTTTCTAGAGCTTCTAGCACTGCAGAACACTAAAACCAGCACTTCGTCTTGAACTTTACTCACATTGGCACAAAAAACAATGTTCACATCCTACCTTATTAATCATTCTTCCTTCTACTACAAAAATAACATGCAATAAGCCTAAACAAAATTAGTGTCCTTCCAGTTATTTTTATGATGTCAAACCTTCATTATTTATTTAGTTGCCTAAGTTTTATTTTACAGCACATTTTTTCAACCGCAAACTGCAACTGTGGAAATATTCCCTGAAATCTTAAAAAGAAAAATATGAGTCAGAGGAAATACAAAACTATATACTCGTTTAATATTTTCTGTTCTTATTTATCCAGTTATCAAACTTTTCAAACTTGCATTTTTTTAGTTTATTAAAAATTAAAATAATCCCAGGGTACTAGGTCTGCCTGGGGAAAAAGCATGTTCTGCCATTTTAAGTCTGATGAATGGATCTGAAAAGTAAAGTGGTCACCCTAAATCTATTCTCTATATACCCAAGAGATACACATTTCTGTGTGCAGAACCAGGAACACACTAACTCACTTTAAATTGTTCCCTTTGTTGCTACTGCTGCAATTTCTCATTAAAAAAATAAGCATACAGTAGAACTCTTCAAGAAATGTAATTTAAATTCCTTTCTCTTGCAGATGAACCTGAGACTCTGAATCTTCTTTGCACAAGGTTACAGTCTGTTCAGCAGTTGCAAGGGGCAGTGGATGTTAGATTGCCACAAAGTTCTCCAAGCAAGCACTCACCAGAGCCTGCTAAGTAATTTATGTGTGCCCTGATGATTCCAGGAGCAACCAACTCAATATGCATCTTCTCTTCCATTTTAATATGCCAGGATTTACAAGAGACCCTAAGTCAGAAAAATCCACCCTCTTCTATACTCAGGGCATCAGTTTACAGTTTAGACAGTATCTTTTGTCCTAGACTTTTTCTATTCTCTTGCTGCATAGAAGAGACCACAGCCACCCTCCTGCTTATAATGAACGGTGCATTTGGAGGTGATTTGTTTGTATGTTTGTCCCCTCACTTCATTTCCACAGGTATGTAAATATTACTTTCTTATACCAAGAAACCACCTCTCTCAATCCAGTTTTTCAATATGGTATAAAATTCTTGTCTTACCCTGTGAGAACTACTTGCTGTTCTTCAGTGAGGGATGTTTCTATTATTTATTTATTTTTGATCAGCCTACACATTAAAATCTGTATAGCTACACAGTCCAGTTCTATATAGCTTCTTATTGTAGATCAAGCAACACAGCAGTCTGCTGGGCAAACACACTGGGGCTATCCAATGCACTTTTTCTTCTGTAAACCATAAGGTATTAAGACAGAGAGACAGAAAAGGAAAGAAGGAAACAGGCACATGATTGGGGAGGAAGGGGAGATGCATCCACATTCTGACGTATTTTAAGATTCCTAGATAATTGTATGTATATAAGTGAATAGCCCTACTGTAACAACGATGGCATACGACTGTCAATCAGGTTTCACTTGAAAAGGAAGCGTGTACATAATTCCAAAGAAGAGAAATGGGCCAGGTTTGATTCCCCCTCTATTTTACCTCAGCAAGTTCTGGAGTAAAACACCATTATCCCAGGAATCTCTAATAACTTTGGTGGTAATGATATGTGCACATTTGAATGCAGAGTTTGACCTACAATGCTCAACTCTGTACCACAATCTCCAGCACATCCTCAGAACCCCACTGATGTCTTTCAGACTCACAGTACACAAATGACCTTGAAATTTACTGTAGATGTTTTCACCCTTACTCAGAATATAGTGAAAAGTACCAAGTTGTGGGTAGACTTTTTTAATGGTAATGTTGAAATAGTTCAATGCTTCCCAATTCTGTCAAAATGTTTCAGGAAGAAACTACTGCTGAGAGTGACAAATCCATTGATGCTGTCACACATTAGAAATGAAATCTGTAAAAACTTTGCTGTCCTTCAGCAGTTTGTAGATGAAGATTGCTAATCTTGAAATTTTAAAGTACTGTCTTTGATGGAGTGAACTGAATAGATATACAACTGTCTCCTGGCAGTTTCCTACCTTCACAAAGTTTAAAGCACAGTAATAATCTGTAGCATGCACATTTGCAAAGCACTCTATTTGGGCTGAAATAATCTCTTATCTTAAAGTGTTTCAAAGTTTAACTGACTAACATTAACCTTATGGAGCTCAGAATTCACTGGGAACATGAGGCAGTGAACACACTCATCATTTCCTTCAATGTGGAAATGCCAAGCCAAAATCAACTGTCAGTGCAATTTCACTGACTTCCAAGCTTGTGTTTGATATGCTACAAAAACGCCTGTGTGGAGCTACCTTTAAGTTCTCTAGTGATTTTTAAAGGTTTGGTTGTTTATATATTTACTAAAGTTTTCTTACCTTTTTCACAATAACCATATAATATGCTAAGGATCAAAAAGGATGACTATATCAACGGCACTATATATAGGAAGTTACCATTACATCTATGTCTTCAGGCAAAAACTAGCTGCAAGCTCATTGCTGAGATTCTAGGAAGGTGCTCATAATCATTACCTTTTTTCATGACAAGTAGGCAGCATAAGTCACTATAGAGAAGCTACACTTTACGTGCCTCACCGAGAATATGACCAGATGTTGTGACAGAGATGGAATATCATTGAATGTTGTGTCCACTATTTAACCTAGCAGTTATGTCAGAAAAAAAAAAAAAAGCCAGGCTAGTCACTCATATATGGTCCCAGTCAGCATGATCCTGCAGCCTGTATGACTACTTAAATAAGTGCAAAGGTAGCACAAAGCAAAGAATAAAAACAGGTGATAAAATCAGACTGGTAGCTTGCATTTACAATTATCAGTGTAAGCATCAGTTTTAATCTGGCCTGCTTATTAAGTGCTTCCAGGAACAGATTCTTGGACAGGATGAGTGTCTAATATTCTTTTGCGTCTTTGCATTATTCTTATTCCATCTGAAATACCATATAATCATACTTTATAGTACATTTTTAGGCATTGTTTATAATACTTTAATACTTCCCGTGACGATGACTGCTGTTGATCTCTTTGCATTAAGATTTCTCATTTGTGTGCTCAACATGTATTTGTATTATTTAAATACAAAGCAGTAGTAAATAGCAGAATATACCTGAATAGCAAACACAGCCTAGGGAGGACAGATATTTGTAAGCTACCAGCAGAAGTAGATGAAATTGACGAGGAAAAGCAAGCCGAGGAAAAAATACCTGCAAAAGGAGAACAGAACACTTGTCAAACAAGTTACAGTACTGAAAAGATACAGAAAACAATTTCATATAATACTTTGAACTTAATCGCTCAGTTTGTCAGCATGGTACTGACAGTAGATTTATATGTTCATTGAACAGTTATAGAAAAAATGGAAAAAAGTTATTATGAAAGGCAGAGCAAAATAAGTTTTATGTGGCACTGTAAGCACCAATGTCCACCTGCTTAAATTCATGCATAACTGAACGCATACAATTCTTCACAAAAAAATGAAAAATTTTTGACTGTATTTGAAAGGTAATAAGCAAATAAATCATAGTAATAAATACTTTGTTTTCAGTTTATGGATCAATCATTTTGAATGTTGTAATGAGTATTCAATATTTAAAATTCTCTTTGATTTATAAACCATGGATCCCTAAAATCAGGGTATTTATTTTCCTTTATGTGACTGGTTGTCTATGATTTCTAAAAACAAGAAAAAGAATGTCCTCAGGTCAGTACCCTTCATGCTGCTGTCATATCTGTCATACCATCCAACAGAAACAGCGAAGCTTGACTGAATAAATAATGAGACTAGGCAAACAGTTTCCAAGAACAAGACACCACTGCCAGTGCTTTGGATTAAGAAGATTCATGGAATTTATTCCTGGATGCTCTCTTAGTCCATGGCTCCAACTCTGCTTGTTCCCAGGCAGCCAGCAGGCCAGAGCTGTCTTGCTTGTCCCTCCTCTAATGCACCTGGCTTTAAAGCACACAGTTACTAACCCTGACCTTATTGTAGCCGTAACTGTTTTGGCGCAAGACAAGAATTGTAAGGACATTTCACAGAAGCCTTAAAGAAAGACCTTGTCCAAAGTGTTTGTCCAAAATAAATAAATAAAAAGCTGAAAACAAGATAGGAGTCAAAGAATCCCACTTATAGAATTAAATCAATACCTTCTGCATGGGTTACAGTAAAAATGCCTTTAATTATTCTAACTATGTGGCAGTGTCTTTTGACTTGCAGATTAATTACTTCTTTTCCTGTGGCTGGAGTTATATATTTACACGTTTAAAGTCTTCTGAAAGTGAGGTTACTGGAAAATGACCTATCTGACATTTTCAGGAGGAAACTCATATACTTCAGGGTCCTGGAGATAAAACCTCACGTTCCAAGGTAACGAACAATATATTTGATGTAATTCTTCTTAATGAAATGAATAAAAAAATTAAATTATTTCCAGACAAGAGACAGAAGATACTTGGGGTGAAAAATACATACAGCAGACTAAAGAGAATAATGTGTAATCATGAATACAATAGAAAATAAAAGCAAAGTATAATGTTTGAATATATGGCATCCCAGAAATAGCAGCCATAGAGCTTGAATTTTGACAAAGGGGACTGCAGCCTGTGCAGATGCCTTTCCTGATTTTTATTAAAATTACCTTTTTCTGCAGTGATATCACTATAAAAATTGCTAAAACAAACAAAAAGAAACAACTGTCTTGAGAACATTACAAATATCATTTGAAAGTTGCAAAAGCTCTACATGGAAAAAAAGTTGCAAAAGCTCTAAATGTCAGAATTCCAATGCTTTTTTTCCTCCAATTATACTATTGCTCTTTTAAAGGAAGAGCAAAGCTTCTCTTGTAAAGCAGCAATTATAGTCTACTGGACTATCTTGTGCTGCATCATACCCTGCTGGGCAGAACACAGAATATACTAGTCAATCATATGTCACTTTAACCCTACAGGAAACTTCTGTCTTTATGAATCAAAGGATTAGTGAAGCTGGTAAGGACACTGAGAAACAAACAGACGTGAGGGGCAAAAGGCAATTCTCAGTGGGCATAATCCGCTCTTGACTCAGAATCTGAATTCAAGCTTTCAGTCCTTTCAATGAATAACATATATTTGACATGTCTATTAGATTGTCAGCTTTCCTACTGCATACTTTCTTTCATGGATATAGATTCTTCAAAACAAGAAAAACTAAGGATAGATTAGATAGGATGAATAGGATGAGGTAGGATGAATAAAGCCTGTAGGCACCAAAACATCCTTACATGTTTTAACTTGATTAATACTTGCATCACTATCAACATTAAGGCATTTGAAGATATTAAGACAAATGTATTTCTCAAGAGTCAGATTCTAAAATACAAGATTGAAAACAAAAATGTAAGCATTTCCGACCTTTTCTGATTATAAAATCCCATTGAGCCCTTAAGCTTTGAACTGTTTTCAAATTTATTTATTTTTTTATTTAGATCAAGTGGAATAAAGATAAAATTTTCATCACAAAAATCCATCATTTTTCATCATCTTCTATCTTTATCCATTTTCTAGTTCTATTTCAGATTTAAATTTGTAATGAATGCTCTTAATTTATCTACTTTCCAAATCAGAAGTTATCACATCTTCCTTGCCTCTCATGCTCATAACTAGCCTCAACTACAAATCAACATTACTGTGCAAGTTTAAAGTAGCTAATACCTCACCATCATAAAAATCTCACTGGCTAGAAATACAGGCAAGGCTTCTAGCTCAGGCCACCAATGTGACATTACAATAAGCAGAGAATCAAAGCTAACTCCACACCACCAGGCATGGACAGTCACCTTGACACTGCCAATCACATCTACAAGCCACATCCTTTTTCATTAGGATTTAATTCATGTTGAATCTCTGTTAAACTTTTATATAAGTTTTTCCTTAATATTTAATAAATGTCACTTTTTGCTAAAAACTAAACAACTCTTTTCCCATCTTATTTCTCTTGGAGAACATTTTATTAACCTTTCTGACTTTATTAGAATTCATCTTTCCTGTTATCATCTTTACCTCATCTAGATTTCATTCTTTTATCCCACAGTTATATGCAATTATCTACACCTTCTTCTCTGAAAAGGAGTTTGTACTTTATTCCCTTTATAAAATTCTCTCTCCTCCTCTCACATGCACACACAGATACATACAAAAACCATGTGAATAGTACATGAACAAGGATAGATATGCGAGATGCATCTAGTCCATTTTTAGTCTCCCTTATGGAGAAGTCCTATGGAATTACAGAAGATTTTACAGTCTTCCTCTGAAATCTGTAAGAAACAATAACCTACTCATTACAGAATTCCAGAACATAGCCTCTATCAAATTACACGAATTACAAACTAAAACCACAGGATGGATCATCAAGACCACACAATCAAATACTGTCCTCAAAGGACCACATACAGTTTTTCACTCACTCGCAAGAAAATCCTGCAACAAATTTTAGACGAAGCTGCAGTTTTCTACAGTAAAATAGCAGGAGAGATGTGGAGAATCATAAGAGTCCTATGTTTCTCAATGTCGTCATTTTCTATTACGTTTTCAAGGATGCTCTGATTTATTTATTTATTGGAGTATAGCGTTGTGAGTATAGCACACAAGGCTTTAAATGTCTTTTATTGTTGTTTGCTTTGCTGTTAATGTTTTTCTCTTAGGAAAGGATGAGACCTTTCTGAGTCGGTTGTAACAATAGTCTGCCTTCTCTCTCTTTACATAAGAAACAATGAGATTGTGCTTTAATTTTGATTCACCAAAGATAACCATTAGTATTTCCTGCATATACCTGGCTAGCTGCCTTCACAGCATATTTCTTAGAGAATATTTCTACATTTTCTTGAGCATTTGAAACACAAGCACATTTAAAACTGTTAGTTCCCTTCTCCAGCCATGCTCTAGCAGTGCCTCAGCAAGACAAATAGAGGAAAGTTGTCTGACTATCAACAAAGCAAAATGCTGTCCAGCCCAGCTGGATACAAGAGCTGTAGCAGGGTGTGACAGGGTTCACAAAGGTGTGCCACAATTGACAGCTCTTGCATCAGAACTAAGAATCAGAGAAGGAGACTATTGGAAGTGTGGGAGGCGGACAGCACCTCTACGGTGAAGAAAAATAAAACTAAGTGGAGAAATATGCACTTAAAGGTGGGGAAAGAAGTGTAAAAGATGGGAAGAAGTTTAGAGGTGCCAAAGGAGACAGAAAAATTGGAACGAAGAACATCACAAAACAAAAAGAATGAAAAACTGGGGAATTAGTACATTGCAAATATTTCTTCATCAGTTGAGTTGTATTACTACAGATAACATTAGAAGCTTTGATTTGGACAAGTCAGGAATCATACATTCTGGATGAGAACTTCAGTGTCATATTTTCTAGATATTACAATGATGAAAACAAATTACATTCCTTACAAGCTCACCTTGCTGTCACTTATCTTAATATCTATGATGATAGCAGAAAACTAGTTCATTTCATTAACTTGATGTACTACAAAGGAATGAAAACTTAAGATACAATTTCTTAACCAGCTACAAACTGTGTTCACTCACATTAAATACTGTAAAAAAAAATAAAAGCTTCTATGTGGAAAAAAATACTGTGACTGAAACAGGTACTGTTAATTTTGTACTTTTGAAGTTCAGCGAAAAACGTAGACTTGTTGTTTCCAAATGTGAAGTCCCTCCTTTGGTTGCATGTTGGATAGAAGAAACCTTCAAGAGAAGAAATAAGAGTTACTTATCCATCCACAACAACAGCAGTGTGTTAAGTTAATTTTAGTATTTGTCAGAAGCATGAAAATAGGATGATACCATTTTCCAAAGCTGATGATGCTAAAAACCACTGCTGGATCTCTGACTGATCACCCAAGACACAAATATATTTGATAAAGAACGTAAGTGGACCTTAAAGAACAGACCACAATGATTTACATCATACACTATAAGAAGGAATATGTGTTATTGGCAGGATAAATACACTACAGGTGATGTACATTCATTCAAGTACATTAGAACAAGAACAAAACAGTAGAATGTTCCACACAGATCTGTTGCCCACAGAGTAATCTTTGTAGCAAACTGATCTTTTTGTACTGGTAAGATATGAGGAGAAAAGCGTCTTCAATCTCCCTTGAGAGCCAGTAACTGGGCTGCTAAAAAGCTATATATTATGTATTTCTTAGTACTCAATTATAGTTGCCTAGTGAGTGATCTCACCTGGTGCCTAAAACGATCCTTCTACTAAGATGGGACCTACACCACAGAAGTTATAGAAAAGGTTGTTTCGTTGTTGTTGTTTTTTGTTTTTGCCAACAGCATGCAATGCTATGACAAGAATAAGACTCAGAAGCTACTGGGCACACCAGTCCAGCTATAGGTTGCTGTTACCTATAAGCAACTACAAGGTGTTCTTTGAAGATCATATTGACACAGAAAGACCATTGACAAAGGTAAGAGCTTATACCTGCTTAAGCCCTTTCCAATGGTAATTGCCTGTAAAAACTTACCACTTTTAGAAGATTTGCTGACAAAGCATGGAAGAGGGAAGCTTCTCCTTAGTCAGTATTGTCTTTAGATTGGAAACAGGAAAATACTGTTTATTTCATCAGTGAAAATGATGTGCAGTGAAAATTAAAGTGCTGGAATGCCATGCTATAGCTGATCATGCTCAGATAATTCATTCCAGAGAGAGAGAATGAGATTAGAGGTAGATTTTTTTTCCTGATGGCCCCCAGGAGTAGGAGTAGTAAACAAAAGATGATGAAAATTCTGTCAGTTAGAGAACTCCATAAGCCCAAGCTATCCTTACAAATATGGCATTTTCAAGGAATCATAACTTTGTCTTCTAACATGAACTGAGATGAATAGGTATAACAATACTCTGGACCTTGCTGAGATTGTCTAACTTCTGATTTGAATTTTATCTACCACATAAATATTAATCATGTTAATATGACTGTCTATTATAATGCTTAATAACTGTATTTCTATATCCTGGATTATGCTGCACATCAAGTCTTATCTGTTTGTATATAGTAATGAAATACTCCAAAACCTATTGTTTAGAATATTCAGCTTGGACAGACTTCAAGGCTCACCCCCCCGCCCAACTTTAAAAAGAGAGACAAGCTATTTAGTGGATTTCTTCCAAAATACTCTGTTTCCCACCAAGTCTGAAAGTTACTGTCAGGAACAAATGCCAGCTGAAAAAGTGACAGCAGAACTGAAATGGGCATTTCTTTCATGAAACTGCTTGGACAAAGGGCCCACAGAGAAGCTAAAATACATGATAGATGTGTGAAGTTTGTGTGGAAAAAGAACAGGAGTTGGCCATATTAACCAGCCATATTGATGTAGAGCTTTTTATTTGGGTTCATGTACATCATGCCACCTGTATTCTGTTCTTTATGCTGCATATTGCTTAATAAATGTTCATAGAAACATATGAACAAGATGTCCAGTAAACAAAAAAAAAAAAAGCCTTTGCACTCAAGCAAATAAGCTTTTTAGTCCAAATAGGTTAAGCTGGCTGAGATGAAACAATATAAAAGTAAATTAAAGGGGCACAGATGGGATTCTCTCTTTCTTTGAAAGACTCCAGAAAACTAGTCCCTTCCCACCCCCCAAAAAAAAAGAATTAGTTGAACTGCACACTGAACTGAACTGCCAGAGATGCCAGTTCACTCATCCTTATCTAAAGGCACTTGTTTGCAAGAGTTTGAATCTCTGGTGAACAGCCTGATGCAGTACTAATCAAAAGGTGTATGGCTTTCCTTAGATGTGAAAGATCGAGCTTTCAGTGAAACTGTCTCATATTCATTTCAGCCTCAAACTGTCAGTAATAGATTGCCACTAGCCAGTAAAAAGTTCACTATAAAGAATTATACGTCCTTTCTGTCCTTGATCAGTTACTGTGTTATCTACAGTGGGCAATTTTCTCATATGTTCTTCAGAAGGTCATTCAAAACTCTGACTTGGCAAGATGATGGGGATCTAAAATATTATGATCTCCAGCCATTTAGCTTTAGTTAAATTTCCCAGTGTTCAAAATAAGATGAAAGTCAACAAGAAAGGTTAAACAGAAACAATCTGGTGCTTATAATTTACAACATATGAAACCAGAGCCCAATTTTGTAATTTTGTCAGAACTTTAAGCTATCATATCTAATAGAAGTACCAAGGATACTCAATATACACCAGCCACTCCTAGAACACTCCTGTGCCTTCCTTTTCTATAATTCTGGCCTAAATATACATACAAATTTGTACCTTCTAGCTTAACTTTTTTAGGTAACAGAAAAAGCAAATAGCCTTGCAAGGTGAGCATTTATACTCCATCTCTAAGAACCTGTTCTCGTTATGTACAAGTCATAATACTTCTGAAGTATACACAATAACCTTGGAAAATTACATACCAAAAACCCCTCCTGGAATATTTGTACTAAAAGGCTTCAAGCTGTGTAAAGTTTTAGGAGAAGGGAGGGAGGTTTTCAGCTCTATTTTTGTTGTTGTTTTTAAACCAAGATTACGATGTATGGTACAAAATAAGTTTAACAGCTGTCACTTTATATTCCAGTCATTACTTTTTAAAATATTTCAAATGACCCCTTGATAATCAAAACATATATTTCCCCACTTGCACAGAAATGACTTACACTCAGCTTCCTTTTGAGTGCAAATGACTTTTGAGAGCTAGCAGCTGTGCACACAAGTTCCAAGCTTAGAGATTTACTACTTCTGGTACTGCTAGCATTAAAAAAAAAAAAAAAAAAAAAAAAAAAAAAAAAAAGAACAAAGAAAAAAACCCCTAAGAAATAGACA
>VXAA01003985.1:370860-430541 GCA_013399115.1 Anseranas semipalmata
AGGATTTTCCCTTTTTTTTTTTTTTTTTTTTTTTTTTTTTTTTGAATGTGTGTGTCTATGATTGCTCTTCGGAAAGAACAGCTTTAAGAAGATGAGCTTTATGGGTAGCTTAAAGCTTGTACAAAAATGAGGGAACTGTACATAGCCTGAACATTCAGAAGCCTAGCAGTATAAGTAGTCTCCCTGTAAGTGAGAAAGTTTCGTTCAAATTTACACTAGCAATGTAACAGCCCACTGTATACCAAATATTTTGGCATCCTTTAATAAATACAGACCAACTGAGCAGTTCTAGAAGAAGTTGCATAGATAGACATTCAGTCCAGCCCTGAGCAGACCTGGCTATCATCACTTCTACAGTCTGAGAGGGGAAAAGTAATGACAGAGGGAAAAAAAAGATAGAAGTTTAGAGGGAAAAAAAAGTCTGTCATGTATAGCACACATAGTTGGCACTCAGCTATCAACAGCTATTACAAACCTTTCCCCTAATGGGGGCTCTTGGGTTGCTGTTAGCCTTTTATCTTCACTTAATAAATGTCTCAAACGTGCCTGACTGTAGCTGGTAGGATATTGCTTGTCTGTTATTGCACTGGTTAGTTGCAGGCCAAGGTTTATTATTTATCTAATAGGCACTCATAAAACCTAGTAACCTCCTAAAGCTCATCACATGAAAAGAATACAGTCTGAAACATCACCATCCATAAAGCTCAAGAGCCCCGAGGTCTTCAGATATTTTACCTTCAGTTCTGTCACAGGCCTTTTCTACTTCCAATGAGGAAAATTGTGCTTGGGTAAGGAACAGAGGATTGCCCAGCCTCTTCCACCTACAGACAGCCAAGGTGGAGAAACCAAGCTACCCAACATTGTGATTAAAAGTACAACTGGCAGGGAAAAAAAGGGAGATGCTTGCAATTTTTGATCATTTTACAATCCCTTCAGCAACGTCAGCTGACAACACAGTCCTATTAAATATCACTGTCACGTGTCTGAATGCTGTCAGGTTTCTGCCAAAACAGTCATGATGCTTACATAAGAAGATGGCACTGAGAATTTTAAACTCCAAATGCTATTTTAAGAAATTTAGTTTTCAGTTTTACTTAAAACTTTACAAAGTAAAACCTACTTTACAGATGATTTTTTTAAATTGCACGTAGTATAAAGCATGCCTAAATATACTTCCTCTTCTCAGTCTATGTACTATAACTTAGGAAACAAAGATCAAAAATTCCAAAATACAGTGAAGTCGCAGCTATCTGTAGCTGGATTTCTGAGTTATGCATTGCTAGTTCCCTATTTCCCAAGCAAGTACGAGTCAAGAAATGATCTATTCTCTGTTCCTAGATGAAATGTGCCCTGGCCTGGCCAAAGCAGACTGGGGGAAGGAAAAAAAAAAAAAGTGATAGTGTGCAATGGGAAGGAAAAAGAAACCCGGTAACTAACTGAACATGATCCTAATACAGTTCCCTCTCTCCTTCTCTATTCTTCACAGAGATGTGAAGGCATGGGGTTCTGCTCAAATTCATTGCTAAACTGAAGCAGCCCAATTCTTTCAAGTATAGAGAAAATAAATCTGTCATGGCAGCTCACTGATGTCTTTCATGTATTCTGTCCAGCTAAACAAATGACCACAATGAACCACACCATCATCATATTCAGACAGCATTACAATAGCACACTTTATTTAGGGGCAGACTGTGAAAATAATAGACAGAGCTGTTTGTCTGCATCTCATCCAGCTGCCCGTTGCCCCATTGAGGCCAAACAACCACAAGCGTATTCTCCTGAGTGACAGTCTTTCCACCAATTCTCAATGCTTTTCTATTCTCAATTCAAAGTCTTAATTCTCAAGTTGATCTATAGATCAGGTTTCAGCTACTCAGTGACAGTCATTTCAATAAAGCTTTTACCTTTACAATTGATGAGGTAATATGACTTAGTTAGAAATTTAGGATTAGGTATAATAATAAAAAGTGACAACAATAAAGTGGTCTACTCCCTGAAGGGGATGTGAAGCGTTATGGTTCTTCCTAAGGAAATTAACCTAAATCATATTGTAGGAGAAATAATTTTGGCAAAAACAGAGCTATAAAAATGAAGGGAGTTGTGTAAACTGTCAAGTATGCATTAGCACAGGAAGACAATATGAGAATGCCAAAATTTCCAGCAAAAGCATAAACAAAACAACATTTTGGAGGAATATAGATGAGAGGAAGAAAACAAAAAAATTCCAAACTGTTTTGAAAATGAAATATTATGACTATTCTCTTGTTTTAGGGTAGATGAAAACAAAAGGCTTTGTAAGTTCGTCAAAAAGACCACAACCTTAAAAAAAATTCTTTAAGTAAGGTCAAGCACTTTCCACAGTCTATCAAGGTGTCAGTGATCCAAAGATATATAAGGAAACTGGATGTTTCCTTCTTCTACTTTAACTTCAATATGCTTAATAGCAAAATCTATCAGTTATTTGTTGAAACATTACTTGGGAAGAGAATTGTTTCCAGCGGGAAAAAAGATAAATTCTCAGATATGGTTGTGAAAAAATTGGATTAATTAGTTCTCACCAATTTTGTGTCTACTTGAGCTGTGTACATGAGATAATACAAATAAGAGAATTGCTAGTGTGTGCAATTAATCCTTAAATAAAAATGAACGTTTAAAACATCTCAAACCCTTATCCTTAAAGAATAAGAATCTATGAGGCCATGTTAAGTGGTTTGTAGGTGGTCCTCAAATGACATTAAAGTTTCTCAAAATAGCTTAACATTTAAAAATATTGAATATGTAAATTCATGGCTACCTAGAAGAACTTTTGAGGATCTACTAATGTCAAGAAGATTTTCATCTAAAAGAAGCTCCATAATTTTGCTAGAAGGAAAGGATCCTTTTCTACATTTTCCCAGATGACTGATGTGTGCCTCTAGAAACACCAGCATTACAGACTGGAGTGTAAAATAACTGGCAAGGGTATAATGACCACATAGTAATACAGGGTGGAAGAACAACTAGTTTTTCCAGCACATACTTTCATAATAGCTTTCTAAGGATTCCTCTTGAAACAAAAGGCCATTGTTTATGAGCTTATATTCAACACACAGACCTTCAACACGCTTTAGTATTCCATTAAGTTGTCAGAAGCTTTTCTTAGGGGTTGAAAACACATCCTTCATGAAGGGTTCCTACTGAGGGCTTTTATAATGATTAAAACCACCATTCCTTTTCATTCTTATTCTCCAAGACAAAGCAGCAGACTGCAGTTATTTTTTTGCATGTATTTGGTTAAAGGTATGAGTACTCAAGGATGAACATTACCACTATCTGAATCTTCATTACATTCTCCATACTCCCACCTTTCAAACAAAACCTTAAAGGGTTTGTCAGCCTTTAATTGGCTGTATTTCATACCATTCCCTTGAGACACATGAGAAATTGCAAAGTGTATTAACGCTTTATTATAAATAAAATCAAAACCAGAAGTATAATCAATATAAGCATGCTACATATGTACTTTGTTTCAAAAGATGACAAAGTGAATTGGAGCACCATTTCACACAAATGATCTATGTTGGCAAGTACATGGGATAAAGAGAAGGGAACGGGGTAGGGAGGGGTGTTGAGATACATGTTCAATAACTTTAAATAGCAAAACCTTCATAATTTTGATTAAGTTGTGCAAGCTTATACTGCTAAAGTAAAACAATGTCCTATTTCAGGTTGCTATACATTTCTTGAATTGAAATCGGTAAGGAACATGAACACCTTTGGAAAAAAAGTCAGTCTATTTTTATTTAATTATCTGAGAATATATGCATCTCTAAGAATCTGGGCTCTCAATCCTGTCTTCACTCTTATAATTACTAATTATTTCATGATGACAGTACCTTTATGCCTTAGCATCTCAACTACTGTACTGAAATGCCCTCAAATACCTCATTTAAGTTTTAGTCTATACATCGTTCATTTCCTAGCACATACAATTAGATGAACCACACCCACAAAAACTCATTAATTTAGGATTTTTGTTTCCAGCTCTTATTGTTTCAAAACTGTAAGATTAACTTCCATTTTATACTTTAAATTTCTGTATCAAGAAATACAAGGATGTAGAAAGGAACAAATACCATTTAAATTAATCCTCATTCTTCATATTTCAAAAGAGAATTGGATATAGAGGTATAACTGAAGGTTTACACTGTTTTTTCAATTCTTTGAGTTTATCTTTTGTTTGATGGGAGATACTCAGAGTACTCAGATACTCCTTAACACAGCATCCCAAATATTTTCTTGGAAACCGAGGGCCTTAACTCTCATATTACTCATATCAATGCAAGTCATGAATAGAACCTCTAGAGTTAGAAACAAACACTAAGGAAAATGGTAATTAGCTCCACAGAATTCACTTGAACTATATAAAGATTGACTTTGTCCCGTAAGTCCAGCTTTTTCCTCTTATTTGTATTAGTGAGATAAGCCTACTTGCTCCTACACTAGGTGTACTATAACGTGATAAGAGTCTAAATGATTGCTTTTATAGAAGTACCCCAAGGAATACACAAGGAGCACAGAGCAAGATGCTCTCACCGGGAAGATGACTTGCAGAACAAAGTAGTTCTGCTACTGTTGGAAAAGCTCGGGAAAACAAAAAAGCATCTTGTCAAAACCCACTCATTAACAGCTTGTCTACATAAACTAGAACAAAAGTAAGTCAAAAGCACTGTGGTCTATAACTACAATTATTTCTGAATAACTATAAAGTTGTTCTGATTAGATAAAACATAGCTTCTTACCTCCAATAACAGTGGCAATTAATTGGTTGCACAGAGGCATTACTTGCTAAATAAAAACATAAATAATGTTTTGAGAAGTCTACAACATCATGTAGAAATCCAGCAATACTTCTTCTCAGAGCTATTAAAAAGGTGATGTCAATGGAAATCAAGAAGTGTCACAAATTTTAGTGGCATAGGGTATACTGGGTGTCTAAAACCAAAAAACAAAACCAAAAAACAAAAAACAAAGTAATGAAAAGTCATGTCTCATCTCACTATGTTATTCCAGACACTGTAGAAATTAATGTTTTATTGGATTTTATTATAACAGATGTTTATTCAAGTCACCTATAGGTTTATTTTCATAGATGCTGCCTCCTATCCTTATACAAATAAATTACAAATAATTTATTTTGAATCAATTGTACAACAGTCTCTCTAGTTCATTCTACTTGTGATTTCACTTACTTTAAAACTGCGTGCCAAAGGACTTAAATTTACCATTGCTTATTAACACAGCTTTTTGCAGGATTAATTGGATGTCACCCTTTGTCAGCAAACACGTAAGTGAATTACAATAAAAACCATATGATTTAAAAGCAACCAAGTCTCCAGGCATTATTTACCGATTTCACTGAAGTTCATAGTCTGAAGCTGAAACAAGGCTATTAAGGACTATCCTTTAAAAAGGATGAAAGAAAGTTATTATAAATTAAGAACTGGAGAAAAAAAATGGGAGTTTAAAAACACATTAATACTTTTAGTATTTTTAAAGCCACAACTCAGTGTCAAAAGAAAAAAGAAAAAAAAAGTGGAAGCTAGTGTTCTTTTTGACAAGCTGAACACATTATTTTACATTGCTGAAGTATGTGCTAATTCATGCCTACCTGAAGAAGCACAATTTAACCCAGCCAACCACGAGGGAAGTAAAAGACTGATGTTTTGGAAACAGTACCAAAAGCAAAGGAATGATTGACAAGTAGTTAAAAAAATTGCTCCAGCATATACCATAATTAGTGGTAAAAACAAAATGCATATGCATCCACACTCCACAAAAAAAGTTAATTTAATAATTACATAGTAACTTCAGAACAATGGATAATGCAAAATATTACCAATAAAGTATAGTTAAACTTATTTTGAGAACCAAAAAAGACAGTGGTTTGAGATTTCCAAAAAAAATTAAAAACATCATTAGACATGGAAGCGATTATTTATAGCAAGCTTAAAACACATAGAAAGGATAATAATAGACAGAGGGAGAGGTCTGTCATGATGTTAAAGAGATGTCTCAGATTTTGCTGAAATTATCTTAAAACTGAGAATCTCTTTCCAGAGCAAAGCTGTCAGTAAAAGAAAAAAAAAAACACAAAAACAAAAACACAACACACCACAGAAATGACTCATCATTTAAAGCACACTAACATCTCCACAGATTAAAAGTGCAGTTGGTAAGATCCACTCTCCAACCATGTGCCCTTGAAAGGGAATAAAACCACCAGTTTCTCAGAATTTGCTCGCATGAACATGACAAGCCACGTACTACTTCAAGTTGTTCTCTCCTGGGCCAAGAAGCCATTAATGCTCAGCCAAAGATTTTGGTAGACTCTAGGTGGCCCTCCTTCAGCTGAGGAGGTGGACCAGATGACCTCCAGAGCTCCCTTCCAACCTCAACCATTCTGTGATTATTTAAAGGTATGGTCACCATTTTCTTTCATGTTCACTGAAGATTTCATATTTAATCCGCAGTACTATACCATATTTGCTATCTCTACAATAAACAGTAAAATGGCTATTCATCATTTGGCTACCTGAATTTCTATAAAAAATAGAACACACACACACCTGTCATCTTTTCTGTTGCTTTATAGAGTAGACTGGACATATGATAAATTTAGGGCTGCACTATTTCTTATCTGATCACTCAGAGAGGAAAAGGGAGACATCAAAATAAGCATAAAATCTGGGATGATTCAACCCACTCTGGGTTACAAAGATGAAAGTGGCCAGCTTTTGCTGTCCCCAGATCAGTCTTTCCCCTCTTCCTGCTTATTCCTTTAATGAGTTGTCCTTCATACTCAGAAAAATACTAAGCCTATTCATACTTCATGATTAAAAGAGACCATTAAATAACACAAGTCAAAGTGAACATGTTTAAATGAAAATAATGTATTCTTAGAGAATGTGGTTTAGGAAGCATTCTTTATTGGTATTGGTCAGAGATCACTTGCTATGATAAGCAACAATTTGTTCTCAGTATGTAATTATATAAATGACATAATATGCTCGTTACAAAATAAATTCTTGATCTGAGATGTTAGAAGTTCTACAAAGTAAATCAAACCGTTTTTAATTTACTTTTGAAGCAAAATTTTTGGAAATTGAGTAAGATACTCGTTTTAGACAGCTCTGCGTTACAGGGATCATACAAAGCTCATCTTAGATTAAGATGTGCTGGGAACCTGACCAGAACATCACATTTCATTCAGTTGGGAAAAAAAAAAAAAAAAAGTGTGGCCTATGAAAGAATAGTTTCCAGCAGGAGATGGATATTCAGAGATTATCCTGTACATACTGCGCTACAAAACAATAGTCTGTCACAGGCAGCTGGGATATGATGGGAGTGCATTGTAATTGTTTGTGGATATGTGAGTGGCAGCTGGCTGAATCAAGTGGAAAGATAGAAATAGTATATTCTATTTGGGGGTAAAGGGAATACAATAAAAAGTAGAAGTGTAATTTTTTGCAGCTGCAAAGCTTTTTTTGACAGCTATTCGCTTCCAATCATTTTCAAGTAATGCATGAATAGAACAGTCAATGTCATTAAAATAATTTACTAGTCATCAGGAATAATAAATGAATAATTTACTATTCACACACATCTATTGTGAATGTAGACACCTAGAACATGTGGTTAGAGACAGCACTCTGCATGCTAACTTGTCAGATGTGATACTGAAATCCACTCCTCAGACAAAGAGTAGTACTGGAGAAGAGCAGTGACTGTAATAACTTCAGTGATATTTCTCAACCATCTGCCCATGAATTTCTTCACACTGCTCCCAAAATAAATCTTTAGAATTACTAAATGAAATCATGTGTTAACATGATGTATCCTAAGCATGATATGAAGGAATGCAGACCTCACACACAGAGACAGCCCATCTGTTGAAAGTAAAAAATACCTGTAGAAAAAGAAATGTTTAAATCTAATTATTAGCCTTCCAGGGACCGTAGGAAAAAAAGCAAATGGCTCCTTGAGAAGCAAATGCTGCAGGACAGCTGCACAGCTCTGCCAGGCTGGTCAGAAACCCACTTGCAGCCTCCCAGCGCCAGCTGCCCACATCTGTGCTGGATATCAGCATCAGCCACTACAGGCTGCTGAAATCCACTCTAGGGCTTTGCCACTCTGAATTTAAAGTGTCATCTGACCAGATGACTGAAATGGCCATCAAGGGATCAGCTTGTCCACAATCCAATGAGGAAACTAAAATTACATAATAATATCTGCATATGTTTAAAAATAAAATCTGGCCAAATGCGATGTTGATCAGCTATGTTACAAAAGCTTATAAAAATATTGAGGGTAAAATGGGCTTGGCCTTTGAGGCTGGTAAAGAATTGCTAGCATGCATTGCTATGGACTTAAAACATTCAGGAGTTCAAAGTCTACATTCACACTTCACATAAACCATTGCAAAAGTCTTTGAATTCAAAGAACAGGTGACTTCGTAAAGGAAATTTCAAAGGTTTGCAGGGACCTCTGGATTTTATTCCAACTTCTGAAAGGCTTTTTTGTGTGCAAGAGAAAGAAATTATTGGCTGCATCAGTTTCTCATACTGTCTTCTCTTTAATCTTCAACTTTATTTAATTATCTTAAGTGACACCAAAATTAAAAAAAAATACATGAACAAAACCAAAGGACAACTAAGACATTATGCCTACTTTTTAAATTCTATCTCAATTTTAAAACACATGCTTTGAGTATCTATTGATCTCCAGTCGAATCTTGCCTATCTATACTCTGAATGCAAAATAGAGATTTGATCCCACATTTAAATTATTAAATGTACTTCTGATTTTTCTAGGATCGTATCAGCATCATGGAACCTCACCACAGGAGTAATACAGGAGTCTTGCTTCCATGGTGGGGGAAAAAAGTTTGCGCTGTTTTCATTTCATTCTTAAATACTTATCCTGACTCCGTATTTTAGGTTTCTCAGTTTATTCTGCACTTAGAGCAAACAGTACTTGTCTTCATTTCTAAAAAGTGCACTACTATTCCCCCTTAAAATTAAAATTATGACCTGACAGAAGAAAAAAAATCTACTGGTTAATTTACAAGTATAAAAAAAAAAAGACTATTTTCAGATTTGTTAACAAACTTGCTTTTAAAATATATATATGTGTATATATACATACATATACACATATACATCTCTAGCATCTTCTGCTTACATAAAAATTGGCAGAGAAGTAATCACTGAGTTGATACAGTTTTGTACATCATTTGCAGTATGGGATGGGGGAGGTAAATAACTTTGTGAAGATCCTACCTAACACTTCAGAAATTTCTCTTAAGTAGAGGCAAAAAGAGTAATGTTCTCAGTTACACAAGCTCCAAGAGAATTGTATAGTTCTTAAATTGCTTTTTCTCCCAACTACGCTAAAAGCACAGTGATCCTACCCCAGCTATGAGTGCATTTTCCAGGCACCCATATGTGTAGGCTCATTGTGCTCTTGTGACAACAGAATATACAGACTCTTCTCCTTCCTCCTCTGACTCCCGACAGCTGAGAAGACCAACAATTTCCCTAAGGTGTATTAACATTCACCTACCAGGAAATTAAGGGAAGAAACAGCAGTTTCTGCTAGCACCACCCTAGTGTCCTCAAACACATGAGAGTGATAGATTATGAGGGAGTTTGGAGGACAGTAGTTCTCCATGAAGCTTTCTGATGGAGATTTAATATTCTTGCTTAAGGAGAAACCGAAAGATAATAAAAACAGAAATGCTAACCTACATTTCAACATTAGCTAATACAACTCCTGTTAAGACTTCGTAATACCTTTCCATAATAATCTTTTCACAGCATCACTAAGACATATTTTAGGTTTGTTAGTTCTTATTTGGCAGTTGTTTTTAGCATTTTAGTTCCACATGTCCTTGTTGCTTGTATTTGAATTTCTTTTAAACTTTATTTTTCGCTGAAACTAGGGAGGTGACACACATAGCATTTGCTATTATAATAAAAATAATTTTAAAACATTTTGAATACTACATCAATGCTATTCATCTATAACTTGGTCTTAATATGCTGCAATGCTAAGAAAAATAGCTTCTGATAATTTCTTTATTCTCTTGTGAAAACTCTGACTTGTATGAAGTGCTAGTTAAATACACGTATCAGAAGCAATGATTTTTTTTTATTCAAATAAATGAAACACTATATTCACCAAGTCTTATTTGTAATTACATGAACCTGTTCTTTCTACACAAATTATCTAGTTATATTCAAGTACTGTGACAGAGACAAAAACTCTACAGTTTTGGGAAACTGAAATTCTATTTTTGTGAACCATATAAAATGTTTATAATCTCACAAATACAGCTGCCAATGTCAGTCCATTTTCTTATCCTATAATTAGTCCAAGGAAATAATGATAATGAGAGAATAAGAAAAAAATGCAGTCTTAAGAATTTTACCTAATGATGGTCTCTTCTGTTTAGGAAGCACAAAACAGATCAGAAAAAAATCACAACATCTTTTTTTATATTATTAGCAAGTGACTGAAATGAAAATCAGGCTTTGCTAATCATTACAGGGGTCCTGTGTTTTATTAAAAATGTACTGTTCTTTCTGTATAGATTAATGTGAAGCACAGTTATTTTTAGAGATGCTAAGTCAGTCTGAAGGTTAACTAAAAATTCAGGGAAGAATACTAGACTTTTAGTGAAAGCTCAAGGTTTTACTGTTGCTTTTAATGCAAAGCCCAAATCACATCTCCCTCAGCATAGCCCTTTGAATCAAAGCCAATATCACAATGAAATTAGTTTTGTCCTGCATGTAAATTGGGTCACTCACTTTCAAAGTCTCATGCTGTACTGTCAAGTGGAAATCTTCAGTGTTTTTTCTAACCGTCACTCAATGGGATTGTAATGAGAATTAGAGAAAATAAAAATTCTACATTAAAAAAGAGAAGAGTTTAAGAATCAAAATAAATTAGCCTTTGATTGGAAAGCTATGGTTGTTCCCAAATGCCAAACATAGTCAGAAGACTACGAAGTGGAAATATGTTCAGTTTATTATCTTGATAAATTCACCTAGAACACTTATTAGCATCTAATACCTAAATCAGAATTTAAATATCAATTGGCTTGGAAAAAAAAAAAAAAAAGGAAGAAGTACAGAGACTGGGATAGCTATTGCTATTATTAACAGCAAAGTTTTCTATAAAGGAAAACTGTGACCTTGGACACAAGAAAAATGTAAAATTCAATACAAGGCTGATTTTTACCTGAATATAAGAGAAATCCGGGCAGGAGCAGGATTACAGACAGATTTTTTTGATAGTTCCTATCTTTTTTCCCCCCAATTAGTCTAGACAAAGGAAAGACACATGACTAGGTGTATGTGCTCATATCCTCTTTCTGCATAGAGAATACTAATTTAATGAATTTAATCATTCCCAAGAGCACAAAATACATGCTTTGGAGGATTGCAATTCTTTTAGGTACTTATTTGACATTACTTCTGGTACCACAGGTCTTGCCTTAAACTTTAAACACTCCAGAAACCTGTGATACACAACACAAGACACAGGAGCTTAACATTTTATTTGAAAGTGCTCTAAAGACAGACCACCTCAAGCTACTACTGTCAGGTGCCATTCTTCTATATTCCCTTTCCTAATACATTTTGAGCTTTCCAAAGACTGAATATACTCACCGATTGCTACATAACTTAACTATTACAATAGTCCTCTGATATCCTGGGAATTACTCCAATAACAAATCACTTAAAATGTTTATTTAAAAATACTGCATATTCACTACTCCAGTTTCTTGCCTGTTTGAAAGCAACTCTTTGTATTTTAAGAATGAAAATCTTCATATAAAATTTCTCAAAAAATCTGAAATAGCAAGCTACCAAGCTTCACTATCATGTGACAACTAGTGAGATCTTGCTCCTGACTCATCCTTCTATGCAACTTCTTCATTCAGGTTTCAGAGAAATCAATACAATTACGTCTGGTTTAAAAGCAAGCAGCATTGGAGAGAATACCTACAAGATAACATTGCCTCACTGCTGTTGTTCATTACTTGCAATACATTCATACCACAAGATCTTACTGTACAAGGCAGTTCAGTTAGGTGTGCATCATTATGCAGCAGTGACTTCCAGATTGACCAAGCCTCCGTTCTTTCACTAATTTAGTTTTACAGTTCCTTATCTTCTGTGGGAGCCCTTACAAGTTGGTTTCTCACATACAATCCAGACTGCCAAGGCACCCACTCTGGAAGATCTGGCAATCTACTAACCCAAAGAATATGAGAACACAGCTTCCAACCAAACATGAAATGGCTTTCACAGGTTTTATTTACAGAAGGTAAGCATTTCACCTGGATGGTGGAACTTAGCTGCCTTCATAAAACAACGTAGACAGAAACTGTTGATGGGTAGAGAGAACAGTGTCTGCAACACGTGGTAATCCCCAAGTTAGGCAAAAATAAAGCTCAAAGAAGGAAGGAAACCAAGTCAAGACAAGGCCACAGACCAGATCATTGGAGAGCTGCAAATGGAGCCCAAATGGCCTTGCTTTACACAACCTAGGTCATGCCACTTCTAAGTCAATGAACAGATAAACCAAATCTAGTTGTTTCAGCATTTTGAATAATTTAAGGAACTAGAACATAAAATCCATTTTCTGTAAGTAGAAGTGTCACATAAGCAGTGCCCTGCTCTTTCCTCACAATTAGGTCACTGAAATATGCTTTGGCTTAAGACCCTGATATTCTCTCCCCTACTAATTCAGGTGTTAGAAAGATGTTCCCATTCTATCAGACACAAGTGTCCAGCTTCAAATACACGTCTCCGATTTAAAACACAAATTAAAGTGTAAATGTTATTCTATAAATTGACTATTTTCTCAGAGTTGCCACCTGAAACTTCCTATCTCATTATTTATCACTTACTACCTTTGTATGTCACAGCACGATTTGTTACTAAAATAAAGATGACCATCATCTCTGCATCAATAAGTCCCTAAGAGCCACATTTTTTTCAGCACGTAGAAGTGACAGGTTTATCAAACAATATTTCGCTCCCTAATACATACCCTTTATTCATTGCTTTTTCAAAATAAATATTGCAGGCATCCATAGTTCTTGCAAAGATTTATTAGTTTATCTTCCATAGGCTGTTTCTAGTATGATTACTTTTTTGTGTGGATGAGGATTAAATAGCAAACACATTTGTCCAAATATCTTTACAGAGCCAATCATCTCTATAAAAGTACAGACCAGCTTACATTATTTATATGTTAATGGTCAGGGTCACACTGCCAAGCCATTTCTAAATTCCTGCTCTATAAAAGAAAAAGAAAAAAGAAAAAAAATGAACCCTTAAATAATTCAGATATCATTGAAGAGAAATGGGAAAACTTGTTGGGCAAATATCAAAGCAATCTAAAGCTGGTGTGTGTAGATGACATACTGTGCAGTGACATGAGCAGAGTTATTATTTTGAGAACATTTCTACTTGCACTGCAAAGTTTAATAAACCACTGACTGTGTAAGGTGTCTTCCACTTATGTTTTTCTTCCTTTCATTTCTACCTATAGTATTTGTAATTCTGAACTTTCCTCCAGTGAATAATGTTTAGTAATTATTGCTCGACTTTACTGCCCTCCTGAAGTGCAATTAAACAAAATTAATACAAATTCAAGGAGATATATGCATTCAAGTTAAGTGGAAGAAAAAATTTTGCAAGAACAAATCACTCAAGAGTCACATACTACACAAGAAGTGCACGCTTAACTTATAAGATAGCATGGTATAGTCCCAAAACCAAAATTTAAAGTCTTAAAAAAGACTATCAGGGAGTACAGAAATACTGCAAGCTTTTGTTCTCAAAAGAGATCATTCCTGATGTGTTTAATGGCATCCTTATTAGCTGTAAGTTTAAATTTGACACACCACTCCTTTTTCATCGCATGTCATTTAGAGCTCTCCATGGCTCATCTCACCTTCACTGCAACCTTAATTGGAGTGTCTTTGACTTTACTGATAAAGTCACTGTTCAGGACTTTCCACTTAACCATTTTACTTTCCTTTTCAATATCTTTAAGTTCTGCTCCCCTGAATGATCCAGTTACCAGCTCCAAGATCAAATGCACTTGGAGGCCAATATATTCATAGGCTCAGGCCAATACAAGCCTAATTTAGATTCTCCATTATTCCTTGAGATTCACAAGCTTAAGTAAAGAACACATTTAGAAATGCATAGAAAAATTTTGGTACTGCGAGTACAAGTCACAAAACCAACATAAGTGGTTTTCTGCTTAAGTGACTATCAGCACTGATGAAATTCATGGTCCTCAAAAAATAATAAAGAAAAAAAAAAACAACTTACAGGGTAATTCTTTCCTTTCCAGATAGCTCTCTTGGGTCTTATGCCCAGGAACTTTATTCAGTATGTACATCAAGTAAACAGTGTTTCTACAAGAAGTTGGAGGTACTGGGACATATCCTATCCTCCTAATACTTTCATCCTGTACACCCATGTCCAGAATTTTTCCATGAAGTATGCGGGACACCAAGATTCAAACTCTTCTTCTACTTTTCTATATTTAAACCAAGAATAATAGTTTCAGGAAATTGCTCTAAGCCTTCGGTTAAAAAGGAACCTGGACTCACACCTTTCTCAGTTCTTCTGTTGAAGGTTTTACCTATGCAAACACACCATCCATTTTCACCAGCTCTGAACAGCAGGTCAAAGAGGTAAGTATGCATCTCTTTCTGAGTCAGCCTAGCTTAAGATGACCTTCAAAGTCTAGATGGAAATAGCCAAATAGCCAGCTCTCATACTACTGAAAGTTTTCTCAAGACACAAATAGAAAGGCCACTGGTCATCTCCAGTACCACAGGTTCATAGAACTGTACACTTCAGGAAGTCTCTTCACTAAGGAGACTGTTTTCCCCAACTCAAGTGACTCATCCTAGAATAGAAGAAGGTAGAGGGCCTGTCTCACCATTTTTGTAAGAAAACTGCTTGGTTCGACAATTTCTAGCCTTCCAAAAAAAAAAAAAAAGAGAGGAAAAAAAATCTTTGAAAATATCCCTCTCATGGTTCCCCTCCAATAATAAACCAGACCACATGGAAAATTTAGGGCTTGTTTGTTCTCCAGAATCTTTTAAATCATGGTACTGACTAACACAAAAAAAGGCCGAGTTAAGGAAATAAAAATCCGCAGAACAAAGCGAGTCTCATTTTAAAATGAGGAAATCATGGTTAGAATTCCCTTTCTTAACCGTGTGGAAGCCTAGCCCACTATGGGGGACTAGAATAATAATAGATACTTGCATCACCTCTCGAGAAGCCGTAATAATTCCTTTGTTTGCAGCAGCTCTGTGAAAATTGTGCAGCATAAAAGAGAATAATAATGAATCTTTGCTTTCAAATAGCACTTCTTCCCAGCACAACTGAAAGCATTTTACAAAGAAACTAGTGTCATTCAGATGAGTAACTAACACACAAAAAGAATTTCTAGCCCAAGGATGTGGGTCACACTCAAGGCTATACTCAAAAAGCCACTGTTCTGAAAAGAAATTATTTCAGTTCTTGTCTTTGTCATGACATTCTTTCAGTCATGACTGACACTTTTTCAAGTTATTGTGCTCCTTCTCCAATATGCAGAAGTCATGGAAGTTTCACATGCATGTTAAAATAATAGCCGTGAATATGGGAGTCAAACTCAAATGGAGAAAAAATGAATAGAAAAGGGTGTTAGAACAGCAAAGGAGCTAAATGACAGTGAGGTACTCATTTCCCCAGAAGAGCCCCAGCTCTGAGCTCAGTTCATCCTCTCAGCTGATCCCGTATGATGGGAGTGAAAACTGTATCATAAAGGATTCATATGGTTATGGCATAGGTTAAGACATATTGTACCTTTCACCTAATAAAAGAAACATAAAAGGAGAGAGCTTTTCAGATCACTGCTCTTCCATATTTATTTCTAACCTTCAGGAACAGAGGCATGGAGCTGCATTCGTTTGGCAGCTAAGTGCGTAAAGCTGCGTTAATGCACTTTCTCATAGTGTTAAGAATACGAGTCGGAGCTTTTCCACTAGACATTTTTTTTCCTGAATAACCACTGATCTCCCTATCCATAGCTGCTCCCCAGGCTTTACATTGGATTTGTTATTTTAGCTTGGGGCTGTTATTCCAGATATGCAAGTCACAAAACCTTGAGCTACTGTAGGAAGAAGGAAAACCCATGTTTTGCCCTCAGTTATTATGACTTGTCTCTTGGCTACTCTTGTCTCTGTCTGCCCCCACAAACAAGTACTTCAGGCTCAATGGTAGCACCTCTTCCCACTAGTGTCTTTAAACTGAAGCTGATTCCCTGCAAAGGAAAAGAGTTTTAATCATTTGTGAAGGTACTGATTCATGAAAGTGCCACCAGGCATCTTACCAGCCTGACTGAATCATTCCCAGCCACTCCCATCCTGTCTCACACCCCAGTAAAGGGAAAGGAAAAAAACAAAACAAAAAACAAAACAACCCCCCCCCAAAAAAAAAACACAACCACACAACTTTAAAAAGCCTTTCTTCCTCCGCTGCTACAGCCCTTTTTCCTGTGAGGAGAGGAAAAGACTTCACATCTCTGAGGACTTAATGTGTGAACACAGAAGTTTACAAATAGAGTTTCACAGTCTCAGAACATGTAATACAACCTGTAAATTTCAGCATCCTTTCTATCAGTCAGTAGTGTCAGCTGGCTCACTAACTGGAGACATTTACCCACTCCTTGTCCTCTCTATTCCTAAACTACTGACTGACCATTTTCTCTACAAATGCATTAAACGAAGATATTTGCCCATACCTGGGAAGATTTTTGCCACTCTGTGTTCAGCCCAGAACTTAGTCCCAAATTTGACTTGTCACTATTGTTTAATATGCATCAATGAATATGAAAGATCATTTATAGGTGTGAGGAGTTCTAGATCACATTAGAAAGCTCATGGATGTAACATATTTATTCCCGTGATTTTATTTGCCACAGCACACTACTAATCCAAAGTTACCTAAGCTCAGACATCAGTGTTACCCAAGCTCACATACTAACATTCCACTTTCTATCCACGAATGCAACCAGTCTGTATGGTAAATTACACGTTGATTGGTCAGTGTACATGCCAAGAAGGGGCCATAGTAAGATACAAATTACCCTTTGCTCTAATTTGTACTCATGCTGTCAAACAGCATTTTGCTGCACTACATAGACTGTATTGGTTTTAACTCACTCATTCAGTAACCAACTCATTCAGCAACATTGAGCACGATGCAGGAAGATTAATGTGTTAATATTTCATGAAAATGTAGCTAATTAGTAATTTATTGCTCTTGGGGCTTTTTTTCACCTCTGTGCCAGGCGGTAAGCAATGCTTGCTGGGAACCCTGCTCACTGCCATGCAACAGTGTGATACTGGACACTGGGACAGTTTTGATGTGAGCAAGGTAGCTGGACCAAGCTCTGATGGGAATATCCTCTAATGACAGGTGTCAGTATATACATATGGACTACAGATGCATGTAACATTTAAGCAGCATAAAGGGGATGAGCTACATAAAACTAGCACTCCTTTTCTTATATACAACTGGCTACATTATTATCCACTAAATTGCTCCCTGATGCTTGCCTGTCATAGGATAAAGCCAAAAAAGCCTCAAACTGGGGTTACAGAACTCACTTGTCACTGCAACCCTGGCAGAAATTACTGACAATGCATGTCAAGGATGCTGAGCAGAAATGACAACCCTTTCCTTAGCTGCATTGGAACACAGCTCAGCCACTTCACCAAACAGTAACTGAGCACACCTGCTTCAGTAAGGAGCAGCTAAGACCTGCAGGCTAGACCCATAAACCAGGAGTACCCAAGAGTTTTCCAGGACTCTCTGTTGCTAAGTGGTAACACAGTCCCTTACACAGACCACTGAATTCACTTAAGCATGTGACGCTTCTCTGAAACAAACAGATGACTTAGCAATCCTCTAGTTTTCTTTATAAGATGCTTTCACTTGCTTATGCAGACACTGCAAATCAGAGATCTTCATTAGAGTCATTACAAACAACACTTTCAGCCTAATCCCATTAACGAGCTCTGCATTCACACAAAGGATTGTCGAAACCTGTATTTTATCAGGAAGAGCTTTAAAAAAAAAAGCATTTCTGTGTTTGTGTGAACGCATGTTTGTATGCAAAAGTAGTACTAGGAAATACTCTCAGGCACTGAAATATACATATCCAGTATGCCTGAATTAATGTTATAGAGGTTTTGTGTACATGCCAGAAATGATACAAGCAAGAAAGATGACTAATATGTTGTATTTGATTAGTATTGGCATAAAAACATCACATTACCATTTGTTTCCTTTATGAAACTCAGGACTTAAATGGAAGCTTTCTAACTCAATATATGTACACACAAGGAAAGTAAATATTCAACTTAGCGCAAAAACAATAAAGTTATAATAACAACGATATGAAAATCATTTTTGCTTTGAAATATAATGTGGAGTAAGAATACTTACGAGGAAAAGTATTCCAAAAAAAGGAAAACACGCTGTCTGATGAAAAGCATGGTTTTAATCTCATCTGTTTATGCAAAATGCTTTAAAAAGTTATATTTGGAAGAAATATATTGAAAATGTTATTCTATTTAGGTCCCATCCCATCCCCTCCCCCCCACACCATTATGACATTTGGATATGTATTAGATGATTGTAAGCACCACCAATATCTCTTACACAATTTTTTATTAAATTCAACATAGAATATTAAGTGCAATATAGAATAAACACATTGAACAATCCATTGGTATGTCCCATTTCATTTATATTACAGGGTTTGTTTTCTGCCTCATACTTGAGGCACAAAATTGCTTCCTTGTGCTATAAAGCATATATCCTTCAGGGACTGCAACACATACTAGTAAAGAGGAAAGCCTCAGAAGGAAATATGACCAAGTTCAACAACCCAAAGAAATACTTGCTCAAATGAGTTTACACCCTTTTTCTTCCTCTCCACCCTATTTTTAAGAAGGCAGATGAGCAGACTTGTGAAGGCCTTTCCTCCAACTTTGTTCTGAAAAGTGACCTCAAATAGCATATTAATATTCATAGCTGTGACATTCAGCATTCAATAGATTCTGTCCCTACTTCCTCTTCAAAAGAGAGACATAGGTCCTTGTTATCCTGTATAACACCTTGAAACCACGATAACCTCGCTTCATTCATGTGTCAGCACTTCACGTGACCGCTGAAGTTTGTTTGCTGACACGTCTCTTCTATGCACTGGGCAGCCTGTCAACCTGAATGCTCACCTTTCCAAACACTGCAAAAACTTGCTCACCACATTAAGAAAAAGCTGGCACTTGGCACATTCACAGTTATCCAGATGAAAGAGAAGCGCTTCCCCCAGCATGTTGCTATACTTCCTTGACCTGCAGTTTGGAAATGTTGTGCATCCTTGCACACTATTTTAAAGTGTTTCCTCCTTCCTGCCTTGGAGTAATTCAGTTTTTCTTGCATGAAGTATTTTTTTTCCATGTAAGTCTGGCCCTATCAAGACTGCTCAAGAAATTCAGTGGAAAGTTCCCACAAGAAACTGTGGGATTTTCGCTGCATATTTTACATCTCTACTTCGCTGTTGATGAGAATTATCACGGGAAGGGGGGGGCTTATATTTTTAGCCAATTAGCTTCTGACAGATAATGCTGTAGGAAGTCAGTTTGCAGTTCTGAAGCATAGCAAAGAAAGTGCTTTTGACATCAGCACCCCTGGAGTGGGTCCCAAAGCAAAATTAATTTTTAAGTATTATCAAATCAGATGCTGATGCAGAACACAGAGCATGCCAGACATGGTATTATTATTTTAATCAAACTACTCTCCAGACAAAAAGCCTGGATAGTAAACTAGCTTTGTAGTTTAGAAATTTGAATTAAAAAAAAAAAAAAAAACAAACAAGGAAATAATACTTCTTGCTACTCAACGTCTTTTAAATTCCTTTCATTTTTGCTCACCAATACATAGAGGGCCCAGAATAAACAAATTCATTTTACAGGTTGAATGTTTTCTCTTGGTGAAACTGAGAAATTACTGGGAGCACTTGCAGCGTTAACCTATATTACTTGTTTAAATAACACACCCTAAAAATAAGTAATACAGAGGATGCTTTTCTACATAGATTTATTCTAAAATATCACCCTCATAAGAATATGGGGATGCAGCAGGGAAGAACAGCAAAATCTCAAGCATTTCAAAGTATCAAAGAGTACTTAATTTACAGAATGGCTGAAAATAATAATAAAAAAAAAGTCATTCAAGATAACAGAAGATTTTGGCTTGGACTTTACACTGAATTGACATCAAAGTAAAGGAAGGTTAACAGATGACTTCTATACATGATCACAGATTCAGTACATGCAGGCCTCATGCACACTAACCAAAAAGGAAAAGACAAACAAAGTCATGCAAAACACGATTACTACCCAAGATTAATTTTAGTTACTCAGTATATTGGGCTTATGATACATAAATCAGTTCATATCTATCTTAATGAGAGTTTCACCTATTGGGATGAAAAATGAATGAGATTATTTTCTCTATGATGAGAAGCAGTATTTTCATTAGAAACTTGCTGCTTTAGGTTTTCTGATTACATAAACACTTTGATCAAGTTCCTTCAGGTTAAATCCCACCTGCAGTCTAAGCTTTCTCATTGAGCATCATCATGTTATCTGAACGGTAATGTCTGGTTAACCTCTCAATGCTTTTTACTCTTCTGTACAAAGCAAAGCCAAAACAAGATAAAGGTGTGCATACACCATTAAAAGAGGTCCAAGGAACACAGGCATAGAAGTCATCTGCTAGTTCAGCTAATCCATTTTCAACTTTCTCAGGCCTCTCCCTTCCTTTTAGGTTTAATCAGTAAACTACTTTTAGCTATAATACCATTCCCACAAAACAGAAATCTTAAAAACTTTGAGCACCTATGACAAAAGTATTTGTATACCACAACATCATACCTGAAAACAAGATTTTCCAGAGCTCTCGGTTTGTTTGCTAACATAGGAAAACAGCTTCACTCAACTCTTACTCCTAACCCTGTCTGGCAGAAATACATAGCTTACCTGCAGCATACAGCTGAGCATGTGCTCAGACTTAAATCCTTAATTAGAAGCCCAATCACTGTCAGGGAAGGGTGTTGGCTTCAGGGTGAGTCACACAATTAGTAAGGTCTGGAAACAAGTGTTTTGCTAGCTTGAGTGCACAAGGCTTTTTAGATCTCTTTTTTATTTTTAATAATGTGAAAGAGTGCAACAGATGAGGCAGTCAGTATTACAGCTCTGTATTTATAGCCATCTCAGTTTATTATGCTGTAAATAATACCAATGCAGAAATAGTCAATGGTTTATTTGAATTGAGCTGCACTTCTCAGTGAGATAATACATCACAAAAATATCATCCCTACTTCATGCATCTTGACTCTTAAGGGAGAAGCTATTCTCAGGGAGAAGTCAGAAGTATTTCCTTAGAGGCTTATCCTCAAGGCATAGTCACGAGCCTTGGTGAATACATTTAACACCACAACTACAGATGTTGTAATTGTTAAATAAGGCACAGACATAAACCACTATTCTATGGGGCTGTCAATGCTCCATCTCACGTCTTGACTTAACACTAATAGTGTTCTTTTGCGGCCTTCATACTGTCCTGCACTTGGGAGGAATCATCCACTTACCTTTCCAGAAGCTAAGATATATAGATTAAACACCGAGGAAAATAGATTAAACTCTGCTTTCACACTAGATTTGCTCACTACCTACCTAGTTAAAGTGCCTTCATGGACACTTAGAAAATTGGAATTGAATATTCTTGAAAGTCAACTGGATGGTTTGATTGTGATATTATTTGGAAAGCAGTTTATTTCTGTCCAATAGCAGGTTGTAGAACCAACCACCCCATAATTCCAATCATAATTCTGGTCAAAACAAAGCAATAGAGAAAGAATGTGAAATAAAAATTCAAGCCACACTTCAGCATACTCTACTAGAAAAATCACTAAATACATTTTATGAGTGCTTATGAAGAAAATAAAATACCCTGGGGTGGGACAGGAGAGAAAGGCAAAGGCTTAGTCAAGAATATACATTGCTTCTTATATACACAGCAAACTTAAACAGGCTGCTACATCAGCTTCTGCAAATTCCATGGATTTTATATGCTTTCTATTACTACAGAAAATGAAAGCACCAAAGAATACATGGTGCTAAAGTTCATACAGGCTACAGATAAAACATTTTGCCTCAACAATTACAGCACTAACTGGTGGCTATCAGATCTCCTGCTGTGTGGAGTCTCCTTCTCTGGAGACATTCAAAACCCCCCTGGATGCGTTCCTGTGTGACCTGATCTAGGTGTTCCTGCTCCGGCAGGGGGATTGGACTAGATGATCTTCCAAGGTCCCTTCCAATCCCTAACGTTCTGTGATTCTGTGATTCTGTGAAAACAGTCACAAGAATAATGTTCAAGTACATAGATTACATCCCTAATATGCATTTAGATTATTAAAACATTTAAATAATCTCCCCTTCCTTTAATCCAGCCAAAATTCTACGGAAAAGCCCTGCCACCTGCGTGGATAGCACTCATTTATAAAAAGTGTGGGTGAATGAATGACAGATTTAGTTTATCAGTTATCTGACCAAAGCAAATCTCTGCACCACCTGGTCTGTCTTCAGTACTGGGCACTAGAAAGCTCAAAAGCATGATAACAGAATGTAGTTCTTGCACAACAAACATGGCTGAAGTCCACTGATGTTGAAATTTGCAGTGCCATTTTCAGTATTAAAGTATTTTGTGGTAAAAGGTCTTCTATCTCCAACAGTTTTGAGATGGAAAGTCTCACTTCCATTACATGCTTTGAAAAAAATGAAGTATTAATAGTTCCACTAAATTATATTAAAACATAAATACAGTGAATGTAGACATTAAAAAAAATGGGTATAAGAAAGTTTTTACTTGTGATTTTCAACTTTTTGAATTTTAAATTAAAAGGCTGTATTTGTTTCATTAAAACACACATTTTCATTTTGCAGCGTATATTATATGGCAAATGTCTATACACTCCCCTTAAGTCCTTTCCTTCTTTGCCAATTCCATTAAACTGTTCAAGGAAATATGCAATATAAGCGAGATATATTTTCATCTTGCCAGGCACAGCCCTTGCTCACAGGTATAGATGTGTAGGTTGAAAGGAAGAAACAGGATTGTCTCAGCACTCTTCTTATCTCATGCAGCCAGAGCTACAGTTAAGATGATTTTGGAAGTATTTTTGCTCAAAAAAAAAAAAAAAAAAAAGATTAGAGGCTGAAATCGACTTCATGGATTACTGTGGGTTTCATTTTTTTTCTCTTTACTGAGCTGTTCTGGAAAATGCAACAATATAACATGCCTCAGGTTTGCATATCATGATGAGCTATGCAAGAGGTTTTCTTTAAATAGTTCTTTCTTCAAGGGGACAAAAACAAGGTTGTGTAATGCTTGGGCACCTGTTTCCTCTGTCACAGTCAACAACTGCAGGTGTCAGTGTGGCACTGGCAATATCAGCTGCTGGTTTCTCTATGAGGAGGCACAAAGGAGGTAAAACAGAATAGGCCAGACAAAAGCTGGCTAAAGCTTTAATTCAACCTTTATGTGCCTCTAGTGACCAAATAAGTTCTCAAAAAACATGTAAGTACTTGGAGCATAGGAGTAGTCTGGATGCAAGAGATGCTACCAGTGTTAAGCTACCAGCTATATTAGCAGAGCGTAGCATGCCAGTCAAGATAAATGATTCTTCCCCTCTGTTCATCACTTGTGAGAACAGGTCTGAAGTGCCATGACATGAAATGAATTGACAGTCTGGAACAGCTCCAGTGGAGAGACACCAAAATGATTTGGGGGCTGGAGCACATGACACAAAAGGAGATGCTGAGAGAATTGGAATTGTTCAGCCTTGAGAAGACAAAGCTGAGAAGAGACTGCTGCCTACATCTATATGTTGGGATTATACAGAGAAGATGGAGCCAGATTCTCCTTGAAGGTGCATGGTGGTAGGACAAAGGGCAATGGGCATACCTTGAAACACATGTTAAGTTTCCCAGAGAGGTTATGGAATCTCTGTCTCTGGAGATACTCAAAAGCAGACAACACAGCCCTGAGCATCGTGATCTGATGAGACCTGCTTCAAGCACTTTGTTGGACTACATGACCTCCAGAGGTTCCTTCCTACCTAAATTATGATTCTGTGCAGCTTACTACCAAAAAGCATAGACACATCAATGGGAATGGTGAAGCAAATCACTATCTAGTAAAAGGAAATCCAAGAGAAAGCAAAGATGTTTGATTGGTAATGTGGAAAATACAGACACATTACCCAAGATGATGTAGGACAACATAAAGGGAAACTGAGAGGAAGAATGACAGTTACCACCAAAACAAGCACAGTATTAACTAACTGTTCAAAGACAGCACTTCTCAAATAGAAGTGCAATTAACACTGTTTCACTGTCCAAAATGGAGAAAAGAACATAGCCATTGGCAGCAGAAGAACATGGCTCAAAACTAACAGAGCTTTTCTAGAACATTTGAATGTAGCTTCTGCTCAGCATGCAGAGTTCCCTGCTATTACAGTTCTGTGATGTTGCTGAGATAAGAAGGTTTATTCTTTGTAACCATTCTCTGACCAAGCAATATTATGTTTGACATTTTTCTGTTACATGTGTTTTATATTCATTAGCATTGTTCCTTTAAACTTATGTTTTTTCCGTAAAATAATTCACAGTTTTGAATCTGGGGATAAGATAGGACATTTTAAAATTCTGATCTTTCAATATATTTGACACACTCATTTTTAGATTTTCTTCTTTCTTCTTTGCTTCATTTGTCATAGAGCACAAAGGAAGGAGCACTGTGTAGGGGTACTTGCTTTACTTTCATGTTCTCTTTGCACATTTTTTTTTTTGCCAATCTATACCGTAACAAAAGTAGTTAACAGGTAAAAAAAAAAAAAAACAGCGAGGAAGAAGAAAGAATTAACAACAATAGAAAAAGATACCTTTCTAAAGCATTTTTCATCTGAATATAATTTCAAAATGCTGTTTTTAAAAATATCATGGTTTTTAACATTTTCCTCAACCATTTCTAATTCGGCTTCCTAAGCCAAAAGCTTTTGCTGTCATACCGTGAGTTTGTCTCTTTATCCCTTCTGCACAGTATGTTTTGCATCTATTAGCCAATTTCAGCCATATTTGAAAAAAGCATTTAGGTGATCAGTTCCTACAGCAGGTCTGCACGACATATGGCTCCAAAGCCACATGAAGCTATAGGTCCTTGGCCTCTGAGAAACTGTGATGCAGTGCATTCTGCTGAGCAGCCAGTCAATGGGCAGCAGCCAGATTGCCAGTCAGCACACTCACAGAAAGCAGTGAAGGTCCACCTTCTATTTATTGCCTGCCAGCAATAAAATAATAATAATAATAAAACTAAGTTAAAAAAAAAAAAAAAAAGAGCTGGGGCACAAGATCTTGGACTGGCCTCTAGTTTGGAAGTGAAATTTTGCTTTCTCAACTGCCACTTATCAGCCTAAGTACTCAAAATATATGCAAGTTGAATGGCTGTGGTTTAGCCACTTTGTATGAACAGAAATCATTACCTAGGAGGCTGTCTCCGAAACTCTGGGAAGAAAATTTACAAAAAAATCCATTCATAACTGGAATATCTGCTGTCTATACATAATATGTCGTATGCAGTCTTATCATTCATTAAGTTATGTAGCTTGAATCTTCACATTCCCTAGACATATCAAACTGTGCTTATATTATGCAGCAGCACTGCAAATCTTCTTCCTTTACAATTTACTGTAGGGCTTTAACAGTGTTATCAGAAAATTTAAGTCTGCCTGGATTTCAGTTAGACCATATCTACTTCTGCAAATGTTATTACTAGGATGTGTAAGATTATACAATCAAGCCCATTATAATTACATTGGAGAATAATAGCACTCTGCAATTTCAATGCCAATAGCATTTCAAAAGCATCCATAATAAATTTCTAGACGTAATCCAACTGATTTCCTGTCTTTGAAATCGGATTTTCTTCTTTTCTGAAGGTGAAAAACCTATTTCCATTTCCAAAGTTCAAAACTGCAATTTTAATGTAATTTGTTTTGTTAGTATAATTAAATCAATAACTATCTTTCAATAAATGCATTAACAATACAAAATGAGAGATTCATTAACATTTTAATCCCCAATTATGTTATTCCAGCCACCAAATTTCTTCCCCTTCTAAGGCATCTACGAGGAAAACATATTCAATTGCATTTTAAAATGCCTTGAGGGCAGGCATAAGTACTAGGGATCCTATTGACAAAAGTGAAACCTTTCTGTATAGCCATTTATTTTGAGATCCTGTTTATTAATTGACTCCACTAGCATTACCGCATTAATTACTTGTTAATTCTAGTCTTCTTTTGATGCTCTCCCCACTCCCTGTTCTTCTGAATTCTGGTCATCATGGGCCAACCATTTGCCCACGTGAGGAGGCCTCCATAAGGAGGATCAGGAAAGAAAACCTTCAGTCACAAGACTTTCAGACAGTTTCAGAGATATATGTGCTCACTCATCCTGGTGATTTTTTTGTTTCAGTATTAGTGAGCTGAGTATTTTAACATTGTTTTATAAAAGTTCTGCTTAAAAAAGATTTCCAAGAGGTGTTCTGGTTTTTGCAGCAGCAAGCTTAGTATAGCCTACTAGGACCCTTGAAGTAGAAATACATATAACTTTTCTGCATAAATAAGTCTGAAAGAATCAACCAGACTTAGCCAAGAGCTTCAAAAAGCAAAAGGCAAGTATGAAGACCTTTGGTTTTCTGAAGCCTGGGTATGATTCATAACTTGGAAATGGACAGTATAAGCAATATTGGCTACATGGAGAAGTCTTTCTTTTACAGAGAATGCACTGAAAGTTATGCCAACTATCTCACATAAGTTCAACCTCGGTGTTGATCTAGAAAAACATAATAGGGCTTATTCTATTGAATGCATTGTTCTGCTAGTATTGACTTTTTAATGAGTTGTCTTATTATTAATAATTAAAAGAAAAGCTTCACTATTTGTAGCTCCTGCTAACACTAAAATCCCTTTTTAATCCATTAAGGTCTATACAGAGATCATTTCTACTGACAAATCACTCTGATTCTTATAGCACTTCATACAAAATTTTACATCAATTTTTGATACACTTATATTGGATTGCTTTATGATTTGTTTTGCAATCTACAAACTGCTGCAATAAGAATTAAAGGGATTATTGGGTCATTGGCATCACAACAGAGCAGTTCCAAGATCTATCAGTGTGCTGATCTCAAAGTCTCTTTTGCAAAACAACAAGGAAAAAAAATATCAGTTCCCTGTTACATAATATTAGTGAAAATAAAAAATATTTCTCCAGCAATTTCCATGATTTTAACTGTCCTTCCTTTACAATGATCAGAGAATATTTGGACCTAAAGTCCCATGACAGAAGCTCCAAAGTGCCTTTGGATATCATCCTAGGTTCCTGGCTCTGAGCTTCTGTGCTGCTTTAAATGGTCCAAAATACTCCAAGGAGCTGAACATGCTAAGAACCTCCTTTTAACGATAAATATTTCTGATAACTTAAAATACTCAGAAATAAATAGAGATAAGATATTCCAATCTTTTAAAGCTACTTGCAGTATGCCTAGAGTTTTCATTTAGTTAATATAGAAATAAAATGTCTGTGATGAGTTTTATTCTGAGCCATTTTAATAGTTTGTGCACTTTCACAAATGTTTTGTAATATGCAGACCAAGAATCCTCCCTCTGTCTCCTCTCCCTCTCAGATATGTGCCATACAACTACAACATTGCCATTATTTATTATTATCACAATTATCATCTGTATTTTGGTGAGATATAGACTGCAGTCATCAATGAGGTTCTGTGGTAGTCATTATGCAACCATGGAGGAATATTTTACATAAGCACTAGAACTGGTCAAACTCATAGTAACTGTTATGAAGGAACCTATTCCTGAATTTTTACAGCTCTTCTGAAAGTCAGGAGAGGGATTGAAACATCAGAGTAACAGAAAGTTTTCATTTTGCCTTGATTCAACGTTTATATGACACACCCCTACATTTCCACAAAGTTGTATGGGCTCTGTATAATGCTGCTCATCACATGTATTTGTTCTATGGGACAAAACCACAATGTGCTAAAGTTCTTCTGATGTATCCTACAGGTACCAAAGAGCAGATGTCAGTGGGATGTGAAAGCTATCCTGCAAGAAATGCTACCATTAGGAAAGAACGATGTATTCTCCATGATACCATGAGATATCACTGGAACTCTTTAAACACAGACTAATCTCAGAATGACAAAAAAGAATAGTTTCTCAGTAAGTCATAGAGCTATTGGATTATTTTTCTTACAAGAAAACACTTAATTCTTTGTTGAAAAATATTTTGAAGGTAGCACAGCTTATGAGTAAAGGTATGCTCTGGGAGTGTGATTTATTTTAATAAATAAAGGGTGGGGTGCTTCTTTGTATAAATTGCAATGATATCGAGTGCAGGCTGCAACATATTGTCACTTCAAATTACTCTGTTATTCAAATCTGTTTATGGACTTCAGTCTGAGGGCATTCACACACTAAGCACATTATAATTGTAAGATTTTCTGCAGTATTAATAATTCTCACCGGACCTTACGAATTTTTACAGGAAAGGTAAATGTTTCTCCTAATTTGCAACACACGAGTATTGGATTAAAACCATGTCCAGTTCATGTCCATTTACAGCCTAACCCTAGTCACCTTTCTAATTTTTAACAACTACTATAATGGATTATGTGTTATATCATATTCCTAACCTCTATTATTTTCAGCTGTAGAGTTGGGCATTGTCACCAGCATTTTACTTTTTCATTCAACTACATGGCTTGAGTGAGTTTTTTAGTCTGTACCCTTCATTTTACCTCTGAAAGCAAAAGATATAGAAGGGATTTTAGGAAGGGATTAAAGTATTTAGTCTTCCAGAGCGTGCTAAAGGTTATTTATCACCTTAACTCATGCGAAACTCAAACATCTATAAATCTCTCACCATGTCCCAAAGCACTAATAGTGACAGTAGGCAAAATTAAAAAACACCCAAACTACCACAGAATATTTTATGTCAAACTATATGTTATGTAATGTCAATTTTCTCATCTAACATTTTTTCCATGTTGGTACTAAACTAAAATGGCACCAAAATCCAAACAAACCTTTCAGCATAGACCTTGACACACCAGACAGTGCCAGGCCTGTAAAAGCCATTTTATATAAAACTGATACAAAATCATACATAGAACATATTGTTATTACAATGCATCTTTGTCTTTTCGAGGCAACATATGAAATTGTTACTACACGGAGAGCAGAATTCTTAGGGAAAATTCAAGTTGTGGTTTTACTGGTTTGGCAGTGTTTTTACTACATGCCTGTTAGCTTCTCCAAGTTTTTTATTTTATCAGAAATTCATCTTTAGGAGTTACAGTGCAAGTATTCTTGCAGGAGATATAGTGTAGCACACTGAAATCAAGTACTACACACTGAAAGTAATTTTGTACTTCCAGTGGTGGCTATTCAGCAGAAGTCTTTGCTTAGCAATGTTACTTCCTCTCCTGCCACAGAATTTATTCTTTTTGTGCATATTCAACACTTGCTACTAGAAGTAGAACTGGTGGAGAAATTCTGAAAAAAATAGCCTGCTTAGCTAAAATCAGAGCATTTAATAAAACTGGATGATGTTGTAATTTGATTTCAAAAGAAAACTAGAAAATAAAGCTCTGATGATGCTAGCAGAAAAAAATGTTCCATCTTTTCATCCTTCAAATCATTATCTCAGACAGAATTCAAGCAAAGTCTCCAAAAATGAGTGAAAGGAAAAGATAATGGAAACATCACACAATTTGAGGAAGATTGACCAAAATGAGAAACCATTTTGGAAGCAAACTCTAGGCTGAGGTGAGTTGTGCAAGACTGAAGCATCATACATCACTGTGACTTAGCTTTCATTGTTTGAAGGCAGAACCACCTCAGTTTCTGGTAAGTATCTGCACAGAATGCCTTCTCCGTGCCCCAAAGAAAGTGAATTCTCCATTCAGACACAAGCAGCTTCTTCTTCAATCTGATGCATAAATGCCTCTGTTAAGCTTGATGGAATAAACCAAGTTTTTTGAGTCATCCTGGACACGTTTAGACACCAATGAAGGAAACGATAGTACACAGACCTGAACAAAAACATAGCTTTTGTTTTACAGAATGGTTCAAGAAAAATAGAGCTTGAAAAAAGAAAGTTCAAAAAAAAAAAGTTGTTGAAAAATGGGAAAAAGTAAGGAATCAAAACATTCAAATAACATCAGAATTGCATTGAAAGTTATATTACTAACTTTAACCTGAATTAGCTCCTTCTACAAATGCAAGGAAGTTCTCCTGTCAAGGCTCTATCCTCTCCTTTATTTCTCACTGTTTTTAAAACAGTGGATGAAATTCAGCCACACATTTCAAATCTCAGTAAAGAAGCTGAGATATTCACTGTCAAATAACATACATATAGCTGTATTATTTACCATCTGGAAAACATGCACCAGATAAGGCTGAAAAAAAGAACTTTCACTGGAGCAAGATGACCAACTCCATAACTGCTTGAGGTCCCTTCCAGCGCTGTGTTTCTGTGATTGCATATGGTCATGCACTACGTGCATAATTTTCACAAAACTTTATTATCTAAGCCTGTCATTACAGCTTTTGTTTGGGGCTGTAGCTGCTGAAAGGTTTCGAGGTAGCATTAGGGGTTAAGTTCTCTGTTACGTGCATGGTAGTCTTGCTCCACTTAAGGAAAACAATAATTAACTCCAGAGTGATTTCTATGCCACTGTCTGGGTGCTGTTGGGGCCTGGGGCTCCATGGGAATGGCAGGGCAGGGCACCACAGCCAGGGCCTATCCCTCTGCCCCAGGCAGGAGCTGGGTAGCTGGGGGCACTGGGGCAGCTCCAGACCCAGGCTTCGAGCCTCTCCCTGGGGACTGGGCCAGGCCGAGGCCAGGCCGGGACGTGGGCCTGCAGGGCTGTGGAGAGCTGGAGACCGGCCTTGCTACAGGCTCTGCGGGCTTAAATCGTGTCCTGGGTAATGGGTAGGGTTGGGGGAGACCCAGGGGAGTGGGCAGGGACTGTCAGCGCTGTTGGTGCCCTCCAGGACATGACAAACCCTGATAAAGCAAGCAGAGCTACAAAACAGCTGAGCTTTGAGAATGCATTGCATTTTTTATAAACATGCTAAATGTCTCCAGTATCACCAGATGCTTTTTTATATTTCTTTGTTGCCTTTAGACTACTTGCTTTTTCCTTCACTGTGGAACCAGCTGGATGTCAGCCCCCTTTTCAGCCTTACTTCTGCCTATGCTCTTGTTCGGTTTCTTCCTCTTTCCCTTGCACATCCTCACAATCTCAGGTTAAGAGCTGCATGGAGGAAGCCACTGGCTGTGCACAAGATGTTATTTCGGTTTTATGCGCTAGTAAGAGACAACATTGCATACAAGCTGGTACTAATCCTGGCACCCTACATCCCTCCTCCTAGAGAAGCAGAATAATAAAAAGTAGAGATGACAGAAATCCTGAGAGATTACTTAGGCCATATCAGTATCCCAAGATTGAATCAGTGACACCCAAACCATCATCATGACACAGCTGTGATTTGCAGGCCAGAGATCATTAATCGCATACATCTTCATTCTTCAAGAGAAAAGAGATATTATCTGCACATATGCGTCCAGAGTCCAACCTGTACCTAAGAGTATGAAGAAAGCTGAAAGTTCAAAGAAAGATGTGAAAATATACAAGCTCTCAATAACAAAAAGGTTTTGCTACAAGTCCTCAGATTCACCAAAAACAAATAAAGTCCAAACCTTAAACATGTTGTCTTTATCTATGTAAATGTTAGATAACCACCCTGTAACACACCATTATGTTTATTGTAATGGATGAGGTGCTTAAGAGAGCAAAATATATTCCACCATCTGTCTCTGGTACTTTAATAGGTAGAGCACAAAAAGGCTGTCAGGAAACAAGGAGTCTTCCAGAGAAAATCTGAGACATTCGAATAGCAATAATCTAAGTGGGATTTTTGTCTTTCTAAAGTTTCGGTCTTAAAGGGAAGGAACACAATGGGAGCCAGACAAGACACCTTGGAAGAGTATTTCAAAATGCTCCTGAAGACCAAGTAGTGGTAGATTCAAAGCCTGCAAGAGACCCACTGTATTTTCCTTAGAGTGGAAAGTTGCCAAGGTGTTTGCGACTCACTTTACCATGTCAGGTGACAACTGCTCACATGAGTCAAGGTACACACTTGTTTAAATGCTTGTAGAATCACAGCTTTGAATTATAAAAATGCAACTAAATATCAGCAAAATTGAATTTACTTTGATGATAATTAACTTGACATTTCTTCCAGCATGGAAAGAAGTATGCCAATCTTGCAGTAAAGGCAGCAGTCTCAGCCACTTGAGTTTTATCGTTCAACAGAATATAGTCTTCCCATGGGATCTGCTTACAATTCATAAAGCTTATAAAAAGACAGCTGCAAGACTCTGTCATTAAATTATATGTATTCCTTCTTTATAACCTCTTTGATTTAATGTCTAAGAAAATCTAGATTAAAGTTAGGCAGTTCATGTAGCAGGACACGATCTATGCTATCTAATGCAGATCTAATGCATCTAACTCATCTCACCAAGTCCTAAAGTTTTTGTTGCCTATCATACCTCATTTTATGCTTAGGTAGTAAATCCTTTGATGAGAAATCATTATTTGTTTTTGCTTGTAGAGTATGTAGAAAGGTGGAATTCTAGTATGTGATAGAATCCTGTATAGGTCAGGAAATAGCAAATAATGAAAATAACAATATCTGATTTACTGTGTAGATCTCTCCAAGTCATTTTCTCCATATAATTTTCATTCAGTAGCACAGTGCTCTTTGGCTTCTGAACACTAGAATATGTTTTATATTTTATTTTAAACAAACTTTATTCAGAGATTATTTATTTAGTGTTTGTATACATACTTGAGCAGCAAAACACAATGGCTATCCTAAGTATTATTCATAGTCTTTTATCGTGACTTTTTATTTCATTGTTCTAAGACTTGCGCACTGTCAATACAATAAATTTGTTCTTGACTGTTTCTATTTACTATCTGAACTTCGTGGGATGTAGCTAAATCCATGAGTGCGAATATTAATATTTTCTCAAATACTTAGATAGAAAACAACTCCAAAAAGGGAAGTATCTGGGGACACCATTCACATGCATCCCTCAGACAAGGGCTACCACTGTCTATGATCCAAGGCCCCATTTGGTGCAGTATAGTTGTGTGACTTTTGGTCAGTCTGCTGAGAAAACTGCTGAGATGATATAAAGTAAGTAAACAAAAAGTCATGTGAGGTAAGAAAAGTACAAAAACAGAAAAGGTCTAAGTGTGGATAAGGGGACAGTTAGCAGCATGAGGACTCAAGAAGAAAAATGCTGATACTAGAAGGTCTAAAAGCCTAAAACAATGAGGAATCAGAAGATGGCATCTCAGAAACACCAAGGCTCAGCTCAATCTAAGGAGCAAAGACAGTTGACCCCTCCTCACCTGATCTACAAATGCCTGTCCAGCAAGGACTTGTCAGATGTCTCATCAGAGTGATGATCATATAATGCTCAGTCCAGTAATATTAACCCTTTGCCTACCACCTCGCTAGTCTTTGCTATGCAGTGTGTGCTTACCAATAAATAATTGCTCTGTAGTCTTTAGCTGTGCGAATTCTATGCTTCTTGCTCACAGTAAAATGAGCAAAAAGAATTAAAGTTGCCACAGCAGAGTGAATCAGAGAAAGGGGGTTATAAATACCATAGTTTGCTTAAGAAAATTATTATTATTATTATGGTTGCAGTACCATAAGCCTATTATGTTCTGAAGGCATTTTCATACACAAAATACTGCCAAGAGCCTTTATATTCACAGTGAAGTGATTATTACGAAATATGTAGTCTCCTGGAGTCATTGTGCTGGTATACATTCCATATAGAATCCATGCACAGAAAGTTTCATATGGACAAATTATGTGAATGTAAGCTTGACATATGAATGTATAAGAAGAAATAGGCTTTTCATATTAGAAAAAATAACACAGTTGAAATTGAACTCAGAGGGTGGCCTGCACAGTATTGAGTGGAAGTTTTGTAATCAGCTTCAGTGGTAATGCCTATATTGCCTTTGACATGTCCAAATTCAGTCTTAAATTTATCAAGACAAGTGATCTGCGCCAGCAATATCCATCGTGTAAGCTGCCATTACCTTCAGGCTGAAGACACTAGAACTACACTGTACAAGACAGTTCTTCTAATGTGCCACCCACAACAGTGCAGTATGAAATACATTCCCTGGCTAACTCCTGTGCCCCATTCTCACAAGACTCTCCAAACACAATCTATTAGAGGGGCTCCATCTCATCATTACAGTTTCAGTGCTGAATTTGTTTGCATGAGCTTTCTACCAGCAGCTGCTCTGACAGTAAGTGATCTGAAGCTCTCCAGCAGAGGAGACATCAAGCCTATTTCTTTCTCTGTGATGAAGCCAAGTACAACAAAGTCTCTCATAGCTTCCTGGCACAGGATGGCACTACATGCATTACAGCTAAGAGGATGTCTATCCTTCAGTACATTTTATGGGAGACAAGAGAAAGTGAGAATTACCATCCCGCCTTCTGTGGAATCTGCAACAATGGCACACAATCTTTAAAATCCTGTTCCAGCTCCCGAGAAAGCAGTCTCCACTCACTGGACCCTGGCCTTTTCACTCAGACTCGTGTGGAAAAATGCATCATCATGTCACAGAAATAGGCATCATTGTCAGCAGATCTTCCATCCCTATACATGTGTGTCAAAGATGATAATAATCTCTGAAGCTTTATTCCAAATCACTCCGCAGCTGGCTGCCAAAAGGCGGTGTTCACCTTCTAATCCACTGCCCACTGAAGGCATCTATTGAAACTTTCAGTATCACAGCACTCATGCCAACATCTTCAAGCTTATCTGCCTCCTTGATTTTGTCCTGACCAGTTAAGAATTTACATCACAGGTGATGTGTCTACTCCAACCATCGCTTGCCTCCAACTGCCACTGACTTTTCAAGCAGGCCGTGAAATTCTGGAGAGGGGCAGTGTTGTACATGCTTAGCTGGCTAATCATGCTGTAATTAAATTTGCACTATCACCTGGAAAACAGAATCTTGACAGGAGAGTATCACATTTTGCTCTCAGCTCAGAAATTGTCCAGGGACCCTGACAAGCTCTTCCATCACAGCTGGGGTGTCTAGTACATCCCTGTCTTTCAGCTGATAGATGCGGAAACACAATCTGAGATGCCTGGGTGGCCCAGCTTCAGCACAAGTTGTGGTCTGTGGCGGTAGAGTGGTAGTTTGAGATGATCTTCCCCCATTCACAACACTTTGAAGCTCTTTTCATCATCACATTTATTCCAATTATAATGGCTAGGAAGTACTAAACAATTTGTCTGCCATTTTGGTGCTTAGACCCTTGTCTAATGCATGTCACTTGCCTAAGCCCACACTGGGAACACAACTTTAACAACAGATAATATTCTCAAATGAATTTGCTGAATAAAAGGGGAATAAGACAGTCTCATACAAACTTGTAGAAGTTCTCTAAATAATACATAACATATGGATTCAGAAACCATACATTTTTTCTCTCCTGATAAAATGGCACAAATGTGTATGTCCCTTTTCTCAGAGAGATAAAAGCACATTTTGTCTGATAGAACTGCTTGCATACCAAAGTAACATTCACTGTGAGCAAGGGATGTAAAACTAGCCACACATAAATATCCGGTATTTACAAGCTACCAGAATTTCACAACTGTATCTAACAAGGCCTGCACTTCCAAGCCATTTTTTTTGGTGCTGAAATAGCTGGGTTAATACAGTAAAGAAAAGAACATCTGGGCTTAAAATTCACATTAGCCTATTCTCAGCATCACCATGAATGTTTATATACCCAGCATCTCATACATATGCAGACAAATTCAAAATTAAAGCACTGCAAAATGCTTTCTGTGCCTTTGCTTAAAAGGCTGCAGACTGTGAAAAGAGCCCAGTATACACAAAAAAAATGCTGGGAAATGTGGACTGGACTTAGTCATAGGTAAAATCTATCTCATTATGTATATGGAAAAAAGTTCTCTTAATGAACAGAAATCATTCATAGTTAATGTATTTTAAATGACACCATCATTTTTGGAAGCATTAATTATGAACTGTAATATATAATTATAGAAATCAGTTGGCACTAATGTGTCTATAAGAGGGAACAGACATGTTTTAGAATTAGTATCTTCTACAAACTTACTTTCCATCAAAAATAAAACTATGTTTCCAACTCACAAACATTTGGACATACTGTGTAGGTCTTGGTTTGGAAAGATATGAAATGCATTATACATCCACAGTGCAAGTCTAACCTATAAGTTAGTTAATGAAATCCAATCAGAAATAGGGCCAAACACAGGAATACTTTAGATCAGAGAGTAATTACTTCTGTACCTTTCTTCCCTTTAAAAAGGAAAAAAAAAAAAGAATTTGTAGTCACTTTACCTCTAAACATGAAGGAGTCAGTAGCATCATTGAATCCTGTTTGCAATAAATTATCAGTCTGGTACAAAACAATCAAAATAATGCTAATAGTCAAAGAAGATAAATTTTCCCCAGATACTTTAATCATCAGAGTACTCTCTGCCATTAGAAATGGCAAAAAGATTAAGTTTATGATATTAACCACTTTTTTGGGCTTGACACAATCTTGTTGACTTTAAGATTCTAACTTAAAAATATCCCCCAGTTACGTCCACATCAATAGTTAGTGCTGTAGCATCACAAAGGTGTTTTCAAACCTTTTACTTGATGAATTCGTTTTTCTCTAGATGACAGTGCTATTCTGGAGAGGAATTTCCAGCAAGTACGTAAGTGTTTTCTTATTATATATATATAAATAAAATTATATAAATAAATATAAATATTATACATATATATATATATATATATATAAAAGAAAGGAAGACAGAAGACTTTTAAGTTCATTTGGGGGACTGAGTAATAACTGCCACTAACCTGAGTGCTCAAAAATGTGGGAAAAATTCACAGTATGTACCTGAAATTTTAAACTGAAAAAACATATGCTGCTCTTTAACATAGCTAGAAGTGAAATAATTTCATCTTGTTAAGCATAAAAGTAATCAGCTCTAATGCACTTTATTTATCAGACCCTATTTTCCAGCCCACTGGATAATACCGAATCCTCTGATCAGGCCAAAATTTTCAAGGTGAAACTCTTGGAGCTTCAAAGACCCTCCACAGATGGGTCCCTCCCATCTGCTGTCAGCCTGCTCTCCGATTTGATATTCAAGCCCTCTTTGTTTGCAAGCCTGAAGAGCATTTTGACTGTGATAGTATGTGGTAGGTCTTCAAGAAACACGTTGAGACTCCAGAAATGGAGCACATTAATTCCTGGCACATTTGGGCATGCAGTGGCTCTAAATGTAAAACAGACAAAGGCTTTTGACAGTCCATCTCCCCTGACGCAAAGCTTCAGACAAATAACGTTTTATTGTAATATAAAAAGAACACGTTACTGAAGAAGAAAAGGGGTTATAGCATGAAACAAACTTTTCTCATTCTTTGAAAACTACGGAGTGCCACTTACTTCACCACATGGTGCAAGAGGAGTAAGAGGAACACAAAATGAGCTGGAAAAAATCCCCCTTTCAAGAGGGAAGGAGGAACTCTATCTCAACTTGGATGGGAAATGAAAGCATCTCTGCCCAAGCTTTCTTTTGCACTTGGCTCTGAGGACAGTGATATGGGGGAGCCAACAGAAGAAAACTAAACTGACACACCTTCTATCTTGCTTGTCTCTCAATTATAAATTTCCAGATGTAGAAACAGCTGTGACTGGCCTCCAAACTCACAATATTAGATGGAGGAAAAGCACAAAGACATAGTTGAATGTGCTAGCAGGTTTCAAGGCATTGCACCACTAGCAAGTAATCCAGGGGTAGGCAAGATGCTGGGAGGAGACACAGCCAGGACAGCTGACCCAAACTGGTAGAAGAGATATTCTATACAAGATAATGTCTTGTCAGCAATAAAAATGGGGTAGTGGAAGAGGAAGAGGTTGGCTGGGAGGTTGTCTTTCAAAGGTGGTCACTGCTTGGAGGCTGGCTGGGCATAAGTCTGTATGTGGGAGGTGGTAAGTTATTGCCTTAGCATGGCTTGCCTTTTTCTTTTTTTAACCTCTTTCCTTCACTTATTAAACTATCTTTACCTCAACCCATGAGTTTTCTCAGGTTTGCTATTCCTATTCTCTCCCCTGTCCTGCTGGAAAGGTGAGGGGGAATTGAGCAAGCAGCTATGTGGGTGCTTAGTTGCTGGCCAGGGCCAACTCACCATATATAACCTTATAAAAAATTTGTCTGTGCTTCAAGATGCAACTCTTCCTTGAAAATGATATTCAAGGTGCTTCTACAAAGACCTAATTGCAATATTTACTCCAGCTACTTTCTGCTCTCTCTTTAATTGCACAGGAGAGGAACATATGAACGCTAATACTATGACACAATTTTTGATATGTAATTTGCCTCCAGTTATTAATACTTTTTCCCAGCATTTTAAAATAATTTCAGACCTGTGTCACTTATTATAAGATCCATTTTTTCCTATAAATAGTGTTAAACAGTGGACTCTCCTTTGAACCTTTGAAAAAAAAATCACTGGTGACTCAAAAATACCACATCAAGGAGAAAATGGCATTCCAGTGGCAAAGAAGAAATCAGCACTAGTTACTGCCTAGTCTTTCACAGGCTACAGTTTCAGTAACTAATGTGGCAAATAAAAAACTCCTTGTTTACAGGAAATTACTTGTCTTCTTAGGATTTTTTTAATTAGAAGTGAAAATAGCAGAGGCAATTCACATGTATTCATATATTTACACAAATCATTTTCTATTGATCAAATGGATCAATAAAAAATATTTAAGCACAGGATTTATTGTATGTTTGATTTACTACATAGTCATCATTCATAGCTTAAATATCTGGCATGGTCTAGAATCTCATTGACATTTGACATTGATATGTTAAACAATGTTTGCATAACAGTAAATGCTGTGCGATTTCATTTCTATTTGTTATGAATTAAAGTGGAAGATATGTAATAACTTTTTATTCCTTTTGTCCCAAACTATTCCTCCTCTTTTCAAGTTAGCAAATTTTCTGCCCAAAAGCTATCTTCCAAGTTCCCCAACTATGAGGTGTAAGAATTTTCCAGAGTACGCACTGTAAAATGAGATAAAGATTACACTGCAAAAATGACCTAGCAGAAAAAGTTCAACTATCCCAGACCAAACTGGTGTCCTGGGCTTCAGCCACTTATTCTCACATAGAAAACTGAATACACTGGATTCTCACCATTATCTAATTTATTTTACAAAAGCTATCCTGACCAATTTGCACTGCTGATCTGGTTTTATAAATTCACTATCTTTTTTTTTTTCCTGATTTTCCCAAAGAGGTCAAAGTTTTTTTCCAACACCTCCCACCTCTCCCACACTCATTACAATAAAGGCAACAGAGTAGATTGTATAGGTCTGTAAAATCCACGTTATCCCTTTTTATTGGCTGTGTGTCTTTTCACTGTTACCTGATTCAATCATTCATAGTAGAGTCCTCTGACAAGAACCCTGATATCACCTAAGCTTAATCACTCAAGAAAATATCCAACAACGTAAGGTCACCAGGAACACAGATAATTAAGTGCATTAAAGTGTTTTTCCAACATAAGCCATACTCAAGCCAGAACATCCATCTTTGTAATAATAACAATAATTTTTTAAAAAAGTACTTTCCCAAATTAAAAAAAAAAAAGAAGTCTAAATTTTTAAGGCAAAGATTAAGGTTTAAGAAAAAGCAGAATTAGGAAAGAGTCACAAACTTTTACTTTCTTCAAACAAAATGCAGGCAATTTAAGCGGGCTTACCCATTTTTTCCTCGCACTCTGCTCTGAAAAGTAATGAGCATGATTTAAACCTGTCCCTGCAATACTTGCTCATATAAAGAAATAAATATGAGCTTCTTTCCTTGAACTTTTAATGAGTTGTACACCATGTTGAGTTTTGTTTCATTGTTGTTTATTTTCTTCCTTTAATGCAAAATGAACAATCGGTTGCTGAAAACGTAATGAATATTGTTTTCAAGTGTGCAGTTCTACAACATGAGAAGACCATGGAAAAGTTTTCAATAAGTTTTGTCTGTACTGGAAAGGCAGCAGAGATGCACAGGAAAGAAGCTGAATGTAAACAAACTATTCATGGTAATTTGACAAGACTATGTTATCAGTTTCAATACATAAAGCAATAGCATCCACTCTGCTAAAAATTCTTCATCTAAATGCATCTGATTTTGATAGTCATAATGCTTATTTACTATATTTTTCCACCATTTACTATTTATAGGACTCAAGGGCAACTACAGAAAAGAGCTAGCCTAAAGGAGCCTTGCTTTTAAGAAAATATTAACTTTTCCATTACAATTTTTTGAGTTCCTTTTAAAAACACAGCTCAGACCCCCTTCCTGCTTTGGCCATTTCCACATCAGCTGCCTACTGTTACATACCAGCATGCCCAGACATGGAAGCATTGGAATGACTGACAGCAGCCACTACCCTGAAAAACACTGATTCAGGAAAGCAGGGAGCCTCAAGGTAGGTCTATATGGAAAGAAAAGGGTTGAAGAAGAGACTTAGTAAATATTCAGTATTTCATTGTTTGTAATTCTTGAAAAAAAAAAAATCTTTTTGTTTCTAGCTAGATCTCTGCAAAAATAGTCCTTAAATCTATCTCCAGTTTGCCATCAGTTTTTGTTGTTGTTGTTGTTTTTAGTCTGTCTAGAAAAGATTTACTGCTCAGACAGTCTTATTAGAAACTCGGAGCTCATGAAGCCTCATTAGACTGCAGAACAGGGAGCCTGGTATCTTAAACTATTCCATCTACATCTGCCACAATTCATACACTTCTGTATAACTGATTTTCAGACTGAAATTAGAAGGATTTAGAAACACTTTTTACCTTGACTTGCTTGTTACCAAAGTTAATGGTAAATTTCTTATTGATTTTAATAGCTGTGGGTTCAGCTTCATGCAAACTGCTAAAAAATCCACTCTGCTTTCTGAAAGAAAAGCATTTGTTTATGAGAACTACACTGTAAATATAATTCCTGATGTAAATCAAATCATAATTTGATATACAATTCATTATTGCTGTGAACATAAATAATGCTGGGCTTGCATAGGTATTTTGATACCTTTACTTTGATTTTAAGGGCTGGATCCTTCTTTCTAGTGAAATCAACGGAAGTTTTGGCTGAATTACTCTTTCAAGTCCATCAGTTAAAGCTTAGACAGTAAATATATATGTCCCAGAAGCCTTTTAAAATATAAGGACTTGAGATATTGTCTTAAGGATAATAAAATAACAATGAAAACCAGAAATGCTTGGTTAATAGCATTAACTGACCAGAAAAGAAAGTCATTACCATAACTTTCAAGGAGTAGGAATCATTGCATGCAAGTATGCATACACATGGCTAAAGAAGTGCTTTACAAAATTCAGCTTTAATCAGTATAGACAATCCAGTCTAGCATGGTGGGCATTTAGTTTCTTTGTACATTCATTTCATTCCTTTTACTGTAAATTTACACTTTTTAAAATAATTTCAGTTGATATATCATCTGTTTTTGTCACATTCCAGTGAAACACTGGTAAAGCTCATCTATGCAAAATAATCAGGCTTCTTGCTTCCTGCTTCAGCCTTCCCTCCTTTCCTAAAGATTTTTTTAAATCTTTATTCAAGTTCTGCACATCCCCAAAGTGCTTTGCTTTACTGCTCCAGCAACTTCACAGGCAAAACTGACAAACCAGACACTTTAGTGATTTATTTCACAACAAATTTTTATCTACGTGGAGTCCATGAGAAGCCAAACTTGAATCCTGAACACCCTTGACCTGAGAGGAAGTTTGGCTGCTACATTCTCCCAAGTATGACTTTGGAGAATATTACAGGGGGAGAAAAAATGTTTTTCCTTTATTGACTGCATTATTTAATAGCTTTACAGGTCTTCTATTTTGAAATTTTCCAGTGCTCAGTCATACAATCTGATTGGCTTAAAACACCCTGAAGTATTTTAGTAGCTTGTAAATAACAGGAAGAAAAATGAAGTCATTAAGGCACACATGCTATAACTTGATCAAGACATCTCCTTCTCCCCTTATATCCCCATCAAAACAGTGCGTTATCCAGAAAAGGCTGCAGTATTACAGTGGGAAATCCAAGTTCAAGGACCCGAGTGCCTGCTTCTGCCATGTTAAGGCCAGAAACAGAGTATGTCCATGCTGCCCAGGGAGTCAGGATGTAGAGACACCCATGCTGGCAGCATGCAAGCTGGTGCCTCACCTGGAAGTTGCTCAGGGTGACCAGCACAGTGCTGTGCTCACCCTGCTCCTGCAGGCTGAGGGAGGTACGCGGGTACCGACTAACTCCCACGCAAGTCCCTGTGCTCAAGCTCTTCCTCTCTCTTTAGCTCACTTTGGTTGGAACATGGATTTACTGGGGTGTTAGAAAGTTATAAAGTCAGCCTATTTTGCAGAGTAAGCTGAAAGAAGAGCTAAATTAGCTTACCTCAGAAAGCTCAGCAAGACAAATTTATGTCTTTGATTATGTTTGGGCAGAATAAGGACTTGACCTCCTCTTCCATTTCCCAGGTAGGTACCTCTACTCCCTGTTTACTAGCTATTCTGTAACAACTTGCTATCTATGCTTTTATTCACAAAAACTTTCTCATCAAAACATGGAGACTTACATGACACATTTTTGATATAACCATTTCATCACTGTGTCTAGAATACTGCCTCACAGCATTCATACGGGGTAGGTAAAGCATGGTACAGCATAAACATGCATAAAACTCCACAATCAGCTACCAGGAATGTGAAAATCTTAATTCTGAACGCCCAGCACTGGCAAAACCAGTCCTCTGCAGAGACGATGGGAAAAGCCTCTGCTCATTTGTTGCTTATGATTTACATAAGCACAACAGATACGGAGCAAAGCCAGTATGGAGTTTGGTGCATGGCAATTATGCTCTAACCACTGCGTGGAGGGGAAAACTGTTTTCAACGTGAAAGGTGAAAGCGAAAAGCCAGAACCCTTTCAGAGAATAAACCACAGCTACTGGCTAAGCAAGTGGTTCCTATGTCAAGTATCTATTAGTGCAGTAGTGGCACTGGTCTTATATTATTGTAATTGAAAGGAATTATCAATAAATATAAAATTGTCTCATGCATTTGTACTTTACTAATTTTAAACAAATACTGTTATACATCGTAACATATATACTTATTGATATATTTTATATATAAAGAGAATATATTTGGATGCATTTCAATATTTAAGACATCAAAACACTTATAAGAAAAAAATGTTAAAAACAAGCAAAAACATTTGATAAGAGAGTGAAAAAAATTTAAAAAAAATTATTGTATGTTTCAAGTAACACGTCTGATAAGTGAGCTGTCATTAATAGCTGAAGTTGGACTTCTAACTCTCTGCTGATGCAACAAAATACTTAGTCATGATGTTTTTATTAACAGTAGGGATGCCACTGCACTGGAGGCAGGCAGATTCAGAGACAGAGAGCAAGCAAGACAAAGCAGACTTGCTCCAGAAATAGGTAGTAGCAGGCAGCTGCCTGTAGGAATGCTGAAAGCACCATTGGAGCATGGACATTAATAAGCCTGCTATAAGAACAGAGAAAGCTAGCATAACAAAACCAAGGAGAATATCAATCTGGCCAATTTTTTTTCTTCGTCTTCTTCCTGTCTATGCACACACACACTCAGTGGAGGACAGATGATAATATCTCATTGTCAGAATCTAAAGACAGATTAAAATGCAGTTTTTCTTTCTGGCATCTGTAATGTATTTCAGATAGCTCACTGACCATCAGAGTTCATTAACATATCTAATTAAGTGCAAAACTAATATCAGAACCCAGAAGAGCAATTTTTTTCAACAACCTTGGTCAGAATTTTCCCAGTCTATCATTTCGATTCTGAAACTTAGTATTTAAAAAAATTATGCAAGCTAGTTATCCACAATTTGTTAGAACAGTAACTCAGTGATACATATTCTATCTCCTCCTCAAATACATTCATTGTTTTTACATTTTGTCCCAGGTGTTTAAAAACAACTAGCAGTTGTAGCAAAGAGATTGAAAGCTGCGAATGGGGAAAAGGATTGGGGTGGGAGTTAAGACTTGTCTTGGTTACGTTTATTCAATTTTTTTTCTCATTAGACGACACTGTGAGAACATACCACAGTTCCCCTGAGGTAAAATATGTTCCAAAAATGGGAATTTAGCATCTTGCAGTTTCAGGGGTTGGTGAAGAACAGCCATTCTGCATTATTTACAAGAAATCTAGGCTCAGTCCTTTAGCGGTTGTAATAAAACTCTTGATCCTCTTGCTAGTAACAGAGGTTAAATATCTGACTCTCATTGGTAAAAATTAATCTTACTATATCAGTGGACAGCTCAGAGGATAATCAGATTCTGAAGATGTAATTCTGCAGAAGACAACTACATAGGCATCCTCATTTTTGGTATGTTTTATTTAAATGCAGAATAATTCAGTAGGCATTTATTCTGGAAAATCTATTTAGTTGAAATAAAAGTCAAAACATACTAAGACAGTTCTGTGAATATACTTCAACGTAAGCTGGTATCATAAACAGTGTGCAATGAGTTTATCTCCTGACCTCTTAGGGAAAGATGATGAGACTATTCTAGAAACCCGTGGTCCTTTTTAATGGGAGAAAAGTCAAATTAATCTTTTGAACTACTAACTGGTCTCAGACTTGTGTTCTTCAAGTCATATCTGTGAGTGTACGATCAAACTCCATGCCCAGTGAGCTGCCAGATCACCAGCACACCGACAGGTTTCAGATGGGGCCATGCAAATCAGTATGAAGACTCTCAACAAGGAAAATAGCATTTTTTGAAGTTACAAGACAGAGGGACAGTGTAATTGGATCAGCAGATACATAAGAGGACCCATAAGCCCTGCAAATGGTTTGGGAAAGATATCACTAGTATGACAACTACATTTTCTGTTCACGTAATGGATAAATGTGAACTGCTAAAGTTCTGTCAAAGTTTAAAGGAGTACATGCACAAGACGGAAGCGACAATGCATGAATGTGAGTTGCCATTTGCAAAAATGTGTCAAGCACAGATTAAGACACATCTACAAGTAATTATTCTGCACCATGGTCCCCCTTCTTCATCTCCCTTTCCATTCTACTGTTCCTTTTCTGGGTTTCTTGCAATATTTTCAGTCAAATACTTCAGTTAGGACTCTAAGACCACTATTGAATAGTTGGAGTTCCATACATTGAGCACTGCAGACTGTTCAGAGGTGCAGAGATCTCTGCAAGATTTAGGGTAAGCTGAGCATAGGTGGACTTCATGTCTGAAGATGGTTCTTCATCAAATTGTGTTGTTCTGTCCAGGCAGACCAAGACACAACTGTAACTACTAAAATGGAACAGAGCATATCATATTAGAAAAGAACATCCAGATGAGGGAGCCCTAATAGATATTTGCTCTAGTTTCTTCTTTTTATCAGGGCAAGCATTGACACCACAAAGCTAGTCTAAGCAACATTATTCCACTTCTGGAAGAGTACTATAGAATAGATCTGTACTCTTCTGATGAAAATCTCATTATAAGGAATTGACTACTCATGAGTCAGAGCAGAGTAAACCAGAATAGGCCAAAAGAAAGCCTCAAAATGAATGGTTTCACTGGAAATTAGTTTCACAGTATTATATTATATACAGTTAGTGAGGCCATTCTACTCATGAAACATACAAAGGAGCACAAGATTTAAGCTACCTGTTCCATTACTACTCTATCTGCCATCTTATCTGTATTGTAAGAATTATCCAAACTGGTGGTTTCTCTTTCTTCAGCTGGTGAGGGACAGCTTCTGATGATAAAATAGATTTTTTTTTCTGATCAAACATTTTACACAGACTAAACAAACGAATTAACAGTGCTATCCTCCTCAGAGATATCCTAGGGAAAATATTTGGCCCAGCACCAACTCACCATCAGCTTTGTATTCCTGATTATGATGAGTGTGTCTGAAAAGGGCTGCAGAAGACTTCTTTTTCACTTCCTAATTTCTGATGAATAGTGGGTTCTTCCCAAGATGTAAGTGAGACTTCTGCTCAGTTTCATTTGCTGCAGCAAATGTCAGTGGCCATTCTGGCTCTTCATGGAGTGCTCATATTCCAGTGGCATTCCGGATTATTTCATTGTTTGCTTTCACCAATACATAAGAGCTAGACAAATATTTCTGACTTTGGAAATTGAATTTTTTTGGCTTTTTGACAAAGAAGTGCCATTACATTTCCCCAGCTTTTGAAAAGTATTAATTTGCAGGGAAAAAAATCATTGATTAGCATACCACTATTTTCTTCGAATCATCACATTTGTAATATATTCTGTATGTTCTTTGATACATCAATTTACATCATTGTTTCAACCTACATAGAGCTTTTACAATCTACTTATTTTTTCTTCTCATGATTCCATGATAATAACTCCTGGGAAGACTTTTTTTGAATTAACAGTGCTATTTCTTAGACAGAATTAGGAAGAGAATTAATGCAAATAATGACACAGGGAAAGTATTAGTTATCGTCAAACCTCAGTTCCGTAGAAAAGTTTGAAATCAGATTTTGGAATGATGTTAAAGTACTTCACTTTGTCTATTCAAACTAAAGGGCAAGTAAAACCGTGACATAAAATTAGACTAAGGGGAAAAGTATTACAGGTTACCAATGCCTAGGTTACCCTGATTTTTACTATATTTTAGTGATTTATTCTATTGACTTAATGGGTTTAATGTTAACCTTTAATGCGATCTGTGTATACGATGATCTACTACAGGTTGTCTGAAGTTTGTATACAACATTTTGACATTGCCAAACCTGTCATTGATTAGCAGCGTAGTGGTGCATTTACAATTTCAGGGCAAGATCTCAAATTTCTGAAGTTTTAAGGATTATGTTCTGAAGTGATTTTGGTCTTGCAGGGCTGATTTTCTTGTTCTAGAATCTTTTTGAACTAGTATCAAGCATGACAGGACATGTCATGGAGTTTAGCCCCACTGTGTAGTAATACTGTTAAACTTAAGTTTCAAGCACCATAATACTTTGTTCCTTGAAAAGCCAGAGGCATTAGACATTTATCACTTACTTTGCAGTACCTTATATTTCCACCGGGCACTCTGGAATATGAGTCAGGGTAATGAACTGCAGCAAGAGCAGCTGCGACTCAATAGACAACCTGCTTAATAAATGTTTATTGATCTAAATTACAGATTATACACGTGTGAGATACTGAAATACTTTAAATCATATCTGGTTATGTATCTGTCTACACTTGGCTATATGTCTAAAATAATTATGGCAATATTTGAAGCAAGGCAAAAGGGTTAACAGGTTGAGGGAGCAGCTGGTGGGTTGCTGGGCTTCTTTCTGAAGGTGCTGATCAGCTACAGCACACCTAGAAGGAGGTTTCTGAATATACCCCCTAAGACTGAAGACAGCTTTTGAAGTGCTTGCTTTCTGTTTGTTTTCAAGGGCCTTTATTTTGTGTAGAAAGTACTCCAGGCAACAGCTGGTGCAGGAGGTAAGGGCACTTACAGTAGGACCCAGCAGTAAGTTTGGCTTTACGCCTCTCTGCTTTGTGACATATTCCCATTGCCATACTGTTGAATTAGAAATTATTTTTTCTCTTCCTCAATAAGGTGTTGACTCTAATCAACTACCACACCTACGGTGCATATAGCTATCATAACAATTTTCTTATATGTTTTGTGCACAATTATAATTTCTCTTATTATTTTTCCTGACCTTTATTCTTTCTCTCTCTCCAAGCCTCTGATTCAGAGATTTGTCACATACAGAGGACATTATTATGTTCATAACAAAAGCACATCTGAAAGCTCTGCTTTTTAAATCACTGCCTTTCAGCCATGATTTCTGGACACTATTGCAAATAAGTGCACTTCTGCATGACTGCTTTAACTGAAATAATACAGAAATAACTCAGATACAGTTCACCTGTGTGATTACAGCTTCAGATCATTTGTTTCAGAAGTTCTGTTCCTAAGCTAAGTAGTACTTATTCCAGAGTGGAGTGCCTAGGGTGGAGTATTATTTTGTATGAATTTTATAAAGTATCCAAAATGATCTAGTTTTGCTGATAGACTGTATTCTGCAGTATAGAACAGTGGATCAGGTTTATGGTTATGCTAAGAAATGGCAGTAAGTTTGTAGTTCCAGCTCTACAATACTTTTCAACATTAGCTTGGCCCCAGAGTTCATTTAAGCGATCTTTAGGTTCCAGTTTTTGGCAGTGGTTAGATGTTTCAGGAGGTAGATTTCTGACTTTTCAAAATACTTCAAGAGCCTTGTGCAGATCTTGGACAGTTGAAGTCATAAGCAACTGTTTCTGCCTGAAATTTTTCCATCATTTTTTCTCCTAAATGGGACTTCATCTTATGATTCTCCATCATCAAGGTACTTGCTCAAGGAAAAAAGGATTTCAGGATGGCTGGTGATGACTGAAGTGAAGTATATTACCAGACAGTTTCAGAATACCTGTTAGTACTACCTGTGCATAGATGAATTCTGCTTGATTTTCAGACGGGTTCAGGGATTTGATACCCACATAAAGAAACTAAATCCCATAGCAAGGTGAGATGTAAGATGTCATCTGGTGTGAGAACACCCGTCATCAGCAATTCCTCTTAACTGGCTTCACAGTTAATGTAAATACGTTGATCAGAGCAGCCTAACTGTTCCTAGTCCTACACCTGCATAGCTTGTGTCCTACTCAGGGTGGGGGACATTGCTACCAGCCATCTCACAGTGGCGTTGGTACAGCACAGGGTGTCTGCCCAGGGAGAAATGTGGTTGATTTAGAGAGCTTTGGGCTGCTGGAGCTGCCCAAATGGGCTTGATTATGGTTCTAACTTTTCTCAATGCAAATGTCCAAAAGATAGCAGGGGCGAGAGGCAGAGGAAGGGTGAGGCTGTCGTGAGACACTTGATGTGGTACCGTTTAACCAGCTTGGACAGTGAGCTGCGCAAAAGAGACGGTCCAACTGAAAAGCTACCATACGAACTCCCCTCCCTACTCTTACGTTTGGAACATATGAAGTGTTATGTTTCATTAAGAAATAAACAGTGTTTTTCAGCTAGATCAGTTTCAGTGTCTGATTTACCAGACATTGGCACAGGCTGATGGTGCAGAAGCTGGAACAGGTGGGCAAATAGTATGAGGGTGAGGAAAGAAGAAAGGGCAATATTGGACTGTGTCTTCTCAGTGTCTTTATAGAGTTGCTTAGTGGTCCTGATGCTCCTTCTGCTTTTTCTTTTAACATATGTGAGAATCTCATTAACTCATAATTCGTTTATATTTGAGTATGCTTGATTTTGTTTTGTCATATTGTCTTGTACTGACTGCAGTCCAAAGAAGTTTCTCCTGAATCCTCACAAATATTTTGCTCGCTCTGTATTTTAGATCTGAATCTCTTGCTTGTAGCTATATTGACTTACTGAATGGTTTTATTCCACTTAGTATATTAAGATGAATATTGTATTAGCAAAAAGGGAAGTTAGTTTAATGCTTCCTATTTAGTTAAAGAAGTATGATATCTTTTTCTAATTATGTTGGCTAACTGCTGAGTTTGCGAAATATCAGCTACCTTCCATGAGTATTTTGTATCATTCATAGAAGCAAACACTAATAGCACTTAAATCAGAAGGGTGTTGCATGGCTAAATTAATGTTTGTAAATTATTCTGAAACTGTAAGATGCCAAATAGTTTGGTGTAATAATTAATGTTGCTACTGTTAAGTATCATCCAACTTCTGTATTACATATTCATGTCCTTTTACAAGGGAAAGGAAGCAGAATGTAATGCTCATTGATGTTTTTCAGTCCTTTATTAAGCGTCATATTAAAAGTCTGAAAGATTCTTTCAAATATAAGGTTAAGTTCTTTTTCTGCTACTTTTGAAGTTTTAAAAACTGTATGGTGGAGATGTTACCACTTTATAAACAGTTTCCTGGGATGAATTTGCAGATTTAGTCATCTCTCATCTTAGGGTAGTCCTAGAGATACTATTTCATGAATATGTAGAGGATGATTGCTATTGTTTCTTATGCTGTAGATTCATGGAAAATTCCACAGTTTATTCAGAAAGTGGTCTGCCGTGGAATACTCTGTGTAACATGTGCTTGTTTCTTTGGCAACTCAGACTTTGTTATCTATACAAAATGAAACTTTAGTGCATTATTACAAGTTCCATTTAATGCTTTCAGAGTGTAGTATTTCCTCTGTTGTTCTTTACGATGTATACCGGATGTTTTCAAAAAATTTTTTGAATTTTCTGACACCAGATCATCACTCCTTTTGTATAAATATCTGCCATGTCCTTCTTACTCAGAGATCTTTAGAACTACGAACAGTTTTGACAATTTACCATTTTTCTTACACTGTTGTCTTTTCAGTTCTCATGGTCACATTATACGGATCTATATTTTAGTTTCTCTCTCACTTTCATTTTCTTACAGAAGATTCTGTAACAGTTGGAAATTGAACTATCAGGAAAAGGCTTTTTTAGTTGGAAATTAACTGTAGTTTGGGAAAAGAATGAGACAATCTTGTAGCTGAGAAAAAGCAGAATTTAGAAGAACCTGTGTATTACTGCAGGAAATTTGATAGTCACTTGAGTGGCAGAGATGCCTACATGAAATAAGAAATACTTCATCATAAGGTGAGTTCAGTAGGCAGGTGTATCATTAATAAACTTGAAAGGGAAAATGAACAGAAACTTAACACAGAGTTCAACTGACATATTCCAGTTTCATACAACTAAAATGAGAATGTAAACCACATACAGTAGTTACTGGGGAAAATACCAGTGATCATGAAAATAAAATTGATCTTTACCATTTTTTCCAATAGGCTGCTGTAGAGCAGACCAAATATGCTACAAAATGATCAAAAATAATGGGGAGGACATTTTGCAAATTGCACTTTAAATAAACATAGAAAGTGTTATGTAGTTTTAACCTGAGGCAGAATGATAGAGGAATTTGGAGTTCTGCTACAATGGTTACTTGCCTCCAGGCTTATTTGGCATGCTTATTACTAGATAGATTCCTAAAAATGAATTCCACAAAAAGTACTAAAAATAAAGTACTGAAATATTGTGAAAGTACTGAAAAGCAATTGCAGCTCAAGTATATGGAAAAATTAAAGAAAGATTATATTGTTTACAAAAAGCATCAAGAAGAGAGCAATACCTACAATAATCTTATGGATTAAATACAAGGGTCCTCTAACATCATTAAAGTACAACATAACATGATTTCAAATATAGAAGACTGAGGGCTAGAAGTTGTTACACATTTTTGTAATTGAAATTGCTTCATAAAACAAATACCTGAAATACCAATCTTCTGGAATTAAGAGTGGAATAGAAGTAGGAAATGAAATGTTAGCTTGTTGGATGTAGACAGTGAAAAAACAACAACAGCGCAGCAATACTGCATTTTAATGACTGCAGAACTAGGCTGTAAGATATGATGATGCATGCATTAATAAAAGTCAAGTTGTGGGCAGCTAGCCTCCCTTTCCCTTCCATGTAAAAGTGTAATTCTGCTGGGTGATTTCTGTGATTTTACTGCCAGCATTTGTGGGTGTAATTACGGTGGGATGTTTGAAAGTAGGTGCTTCTTGCTTGTCATGAATCTTATGCTACCCTTTCTCAGTGTAAAAAGGAAAGGTTGAGCACATACCCTCACACAGTAAAGCTGGCTTCCACATTGCAAATTGAATCATTCCTGAATGGCCCAGTGATTCCAGAAATGCAATTTCTGGGGTCTGTAACCTGCTTGCCTGCCTTCTCAGCAGTCTGCTGAGATGAGAACAAAGGAGTAAAAACTTCTATTGAATCTAATCCCTTGCTATCACAGGTAAACGCATCATTTAATTCCTTTCATTGACGTTTCTTAACCTTTTCTATTGCTGTCCCACTGTTCCACTCCTGTTATAACGTTCCTTCAAGAATGACAATGCGCCTGAACTGTTTGTTCTATTAGATTTAATAGTAGGAAATGACGTTCAGGGTACAGCTTGTGTGCACTGTTTTGTTGTTCAGAAGTTGGAGGGGAAGTTTGGCTTATGCCCTTCTGCACCTGAACCTTGAGTGCAAAACAAAATCAGTCAGAAGGTCTAAGCTGCTGTAAATAAAGTAGATGTTCAATGTAGCTATATCAATAGTTTTTATTCAGTTACATAGTCGCTTTTTCATTTTGAGATATATTTTTCATTTCATCATTAAGGCTTCTCTTCTGTATTCCATTTATCATTTTCACCTGTATTAGTTATTCATATCCTTTATATTTCTATGATTAGCACAAGCTACAACATTGTCTTTCTTTTTATCTAGCTCGTTTTTACTCCAGCAGTGAAGTCCACACTGATTTGAGTGGAGCAAATTCACCCTGTAGTAGTTATATAGCCTTTAATATAGACATTGCCTTTTTACAATTCACCTATACAGTCTTTTCCTTGATAGTGCATACAGATGAAGATCATGCAGACCCTGGGCCTCCACTTAGTTCATATAATTTGGCCCTCTTTAGATATCATACATGTTCTTCAAATAATGTTTTTTATAGTAAGATTAGATTTTTTTCTATTTGAGTAGCTTATCTTAATTTCTTTCTGTTCTTATTGTCAACTTTGTCTTTACTTCAGTATTTCAGTGTCACTTTTTCCTATCCATTAACTTCTAGTAGAATTGTTGTGGTTTAACCCGGCAGGCAGCACAGCACCACACAGCCATTTGCTCAATCCCCTCCAGTGGGCTGGGTGAAAGAATTGGAAAAAAGATAAAACGTGTGGGCTGAGATAAAGACCGTTAAATAGGACAAAAAAAAGGAAGGGAAAATTAATGATAATAAAGACTGTACAAAGCAAGCGATGCACAGCAGAATTGCTCACCTCCCACTGACCGATGCCCAGCCCATCTCTGAGCAGCAGCCGCCTGCCTCACCCCAGCCAACTCCCCCAGTCTTTATTGTTCAGCATGATGCCACGTGGTGTGGGACATCCCTTTGGCCAGCCTGGGCCAGCTGTGCTGGCTGTGTCCCCTCCAGCTGCTGGGGCACCCCCAGCCTCCTACTGGCAGGGCAGCACAAGAAGCTGTAAGTGCTGCTCAGCATCAACTAAAACATTGGTGTGTTACAGCACTACTCTCATCCTAAATCCAAAACACAGCACCATACCAGCTACTAGGAAGAAAATCAACTCTATCCCAGCCAAAATCAGGACAAGAATTCATGAGTTTATTTAAACAAAATTATTTTTACCACTTTCTCCTCTTCTTTCACATTCATCACCACTCACATTTGGTAGAGCAAAAGTAATGTCAAGTCTCAAGCCTAAGTATATACAATATCAAAAGCAAAACCATTGGTTGGCACTCAAATTCCAAGGTAGCTTCTATGGGATGCCAGTGTAAAATATAAAACCTGCGTAGAAGCACTATGCCTATGAACGTCACAGTAAACATTCTGAGAAGCCTCATAATAACAAATGAGATGAAAGTGGTGAGAATTGTTAGAGTCACAATAAAGAACATTAGGACAAGTAAAAAAGATTTAGTTACTTTAACACAACTATGCTTGCTGCTGAGCCTGCCAAGAGGGCCGATCTGTTCCACCTATTCCTGAAACAGACTTTGCTTATTGCCAGGTGGGACAGGTTTGGATGAGAATATCTGACCCATCAGAACGCTGTCTTGTGAACTTAGCTAAATTCATATCCACAAGAAAGTGCGTGAATATGTCTTTGTGCAGCTGTCTCCCAGGTTCACAGGTGTTTTACAAATATTCTCTACCCATCCCCAGACAGGGAGGAAAGAGAAATCTAGATTCGTTTCTTTCCTCAAAGATAGACCTGCGCTATTTGTGGTAACTTTTCCCATTATTCTTCTGGGAACTTGATATAGAGGCAGCATGTCAAAAAGGAATCCATTTTCATACACATAAATCCATGCTGTTCCTTAACAAGTAAGAGTACTTAAAGATGGTTTTCAACCCAAGGAAAAGTCCACTGTGGATGTCTCTCACAAAGACAGCTGCGGACTCGCAAATTCACTAGCGTTCTGGTAAAAGAGATGGTGAAAAGCAGAAGTTGTGGGAAACAGAGAAAGAAAAGGAGCTGGAAAGGGTCAAAGGTAGGGGTGCTCTGGATCCTCTTGTATTGATTCAAGAACTGCTTGCTTTGATGGCCACTGCTGCTCAATGGGTTTGCTGTTAGAGGCTGTTTTCATGGTTGTGGAACAATCAATGAAGGTGAAAATGCCAGAATGTAAGACTGCTGGCAGGCCCCTGTCCTGCCTAATCATTGCTTTGGCTTCCTAAATCTTTGTCACCTGCCCCAGAATAAGGACTCTACCAAGTCTGAGACTGGGGGGAGGGAAATGCCATAGAGCAACTGAAACTCTCATTGAGAAAAGAAAGATTTACATGTATGTGCCTTTTCCTTAGCTGGGGGGAATTTACTTGCAACTCATTTATCCACAAATCTCCTCAGGAAAAGCTTATAGAAGGGTTTGATACTGGCCTCCTGGATAGTGATGCAGGCCAGGCAGAATGCCTGTATTTTTTCATTAAAGCTCAGAAAGAGCTTGATTCTTTAGGACAAGGTATTGTTTGAGGATTGTTAGCTGTATACTTGAAAACGGTTTTATTTATTTACTTCTTTCAGTATAAACTACCCAATTAGATCATTGCTAGATCAAATGCCTATTCCTGCATAATGTGAGAATTCTAAATGCCAGGTATGAGTGTTACCTTTTTCTCTAAAGAGAAAAAATATTCTCCTTTCTCTTAGGAATCCTTTGAAAATCATTCTGATTTTCTCTTGCATTTTACTAACCTCTGTATCTGCCTTACACTGTTTTATGAAAAACAGTGTTGAGAAATGCACGTATGGTCCAGATGATTCCATTCTGCTTTTCACAGAACACTCACTGATGTCAATAATTTGCTGGAAAATGATTTTTAAAGAAAGGAGATGAGGCTGTAAGTACAGAATTGTATTATAGTGTAAATTGGAGCTTTGTGAAGTGTGCTCATGAATGTTTTTACTGGGGGAGAAGGTTTTCCAGATATATGCCAGGTACATAAATCAGTTTTCACTGTAAAAAAATGATTTTTATAGTTTTTCTGTAAAATGAAAATAGAAGCTGAGTAGCACTAATTTCAAGGAGTTACTTATTCAAATATCAGCATACTGTATTCCTAAACAGAAGTTTACTGTCTTCTAGCTAAACAAAAAACATCTCCTGAAATTAAAAAGATAACTACTTCAAGAAGATAATGTTTATAGTTAATTAAAATAAATTTGGTAAGATATTTTTGTGATCTATTGCTCTACCTTTCTTTAGGAAAGCATTGAACTCAGTAAAATCAGAAGTTGAACTAACATATCTATATATACTGATACTGCATTTACCCAAAATAGAAGTCTTTTCTTGTTGCAGTCAGCAAAACCAGGTTAGCTTTGCTGAAGGAAAAGTCTGATAGCAATTTTATATAAAAATGTTCTAGAAATAAATCACCAGAGCTAGACTCCCATTCATCATTATACTGATTTTTATGGTCCAAAGAGAATGATGATGAGAGTGATGCTCTAGCCTGGTAGAGAGCATATTCATCTGAGATATGTAGGTCCCAGGCTTTCCTTTAATGAATACTGAAGTGTTTTGCACAAAATGGAACGGCTTTGACAGAACAGATTGAGAAAGACTCTAAAGCTTTAAATACCGTTTCATACATTCTTCACTTCCTCAAGTATATGCTCAACCACGGATCGCAACAAAAAAATTTTTAGTATTCTTGGTACTGCCCTATCAGCTAGCACTGCTGGTAATGAGCCTGGAATCTGCTGTGTTAAGTGCTGAACGATGAAGTGCTGAACCTAAACTTTTGTATGCCATGGTATCTTTAAAGAAAATGGCTTTACAGAATTAAACAGTAATGTATTCTAGAGAATATGACTTAATATTGGGAGTAGCTATACAGTCTTACAGAAGCTGAGTAAATAGCCAATAAATTACGTAGAGGGTTGACTTCAGCTTGAGGTACTCTGTCATGTGCATGTTGATTGCTGCAATTGAACATTTCAAACTTCTCTCAATTTGACTTTTCATTCATTCAGCCTTATCTTACTGGCTTCATTTTTAACACTTACTCCTTGTTCCAATCTTGATGTTACTTTTCTCTGCCTACCAATACCTCTGATCATAATGCTGTTTAGAAAGATACTGCAAACTTTCAAAAATCACAACTGTCCTATTCATTTTTGTGAAAACCCAGAATCTCCATGATGGATCAAATCACAAAATGATTGCGAGAGAATTTTGTTAAGACATGTCTTCTTTTTTGCTATTAAAAATATCATACACTTACATCTGAATCAAATGTAAGTTATCAAACATCTTTTTTCATCCTTGGCTTTCTTCCATTGCATATTTAAAGATGTTCTTGAACCTGTCCTAGTAGTTCAATATCATTTAAGTAGTACCTTGAACTTTTTTCCTGGACAAGGAGAATTTTCAGTGAGTGGTCTTCTGAATAACTAAAAAAATATATGAGAAGACAATTTTCCTGCTTATTGCATAGACTGCAGAAGATACTAATATCTTGCATGGGTGGCTTGACTAATTCAGTAACATGACAATTTTTTTTCCTGGCAAATATACATGACTGTGAGAACAATGTCTACATAATTTAAAGGGGCCAATTCTCCTCTAAAATATAGGACACTCCACTTTGAAGGTTTGTCCTGGAGAATGAGCAAGAAAAATCTTGCCTTCTCCTTCTGCCTTTCCTGAGTACTACATTATGGACATCACGTCTGTATTTTTGGCCAGATGCTTTTCAGACACGAGTTCCTTTTTGCTGAAGTGGCGTGAATTATTCCACTAACAGAAGTCTCTAAGACTATACATACATGTGCATGGATACATGGAAGTGCCATCCACATAAGCAGAGAACCCAAACTTGACATTACATGTATATGATATTCCTGTCATTCTGTGCCATTTAATTTTTGAAAAGTAAACAAGATGCACTTATTTGAAAGAGGTCAATCCAACATTTTATAAGACATGTCAAGCTGTGACAATAATTTAATTCATTAAAGATGAAGTGAAAATGTAATTTTAAATGTCAAGCAAAGCTCCTATTATGAGTCAGTGTCACATCCCACCCGCAGGAAGGTGGGGGGAGTGACTTAGATCCACAAATCCCCTCAGTGGGGACTAAGGTGAGATAACACTCAAGGTCTGTACACAAACATCAACTTTAATAAGAACATAGAGAATACATATTCTGGCAACACTGGCACTCTCAACACGGTTATATCTATCTAAGCTGTGCAGTTTTATGGGAAATCAGGGTAGACCTACTGTCAAGTTTGAAGAGAGGAGAAATAGAGAAAGATGAGAGGAAAAGAGATCACCAGTCCTGGATCCAGCGTTGAACCTGCCAACAGGGGTCATAATTGGTGGCAAGTGAGTCCAAACCCCACAGGTCTGGGTGTGCCCCTATTTATTGGCCCCAGCTCTGGGAGGGGTTGAGACACCAGCACTTTTCCCCACCTTTAGGGCAGATCAAGAGGTGGGACACCAGGCTCCTCCCCATGGCCTCCCCCCATCTGTCTCTTGGGCAATGGCCACCTGGGCTCACAGCACTGTCACCTGGGGCTTGTCCCTTACAGTCAGTCATTCTAAATATTCTGTATTGGTTTTGAAATAATTTTAAATGAAACAAGCTGCAAATGTGCCTGCGTTTGGCTTAATAATTTGCAGCATATTGTTAACATTTGTTTATTTTCATTCTTCTGTACTGATGAGTTTTTGACCATCTAGCTTGGGACAGTAAATTCAATCCTATGGCTGCATGCAGTGTAACAGATGTTATTAATTGCCTGGTCTGCAGAGCTGCGGCAGGAGGGGATCTTACTGCAGTGCTTGGGAGGCATCGGCCAGGAATTTTACCTAAAGGAGTGTTTCATTGTCAGGCCCAGGCTAACACAGCAAGTAAGTCTGAGGCAGTATCTCGCTCCTTCTTTCTAGGGTCCAGAAACAAAATAAATGAGAAATATACCACAGGAGTGTTACCATTAGAACATCGATGAGCATCTGCCAGTTACCAGCAGACACAATGAGATTCTACCGTTTTCTTAGCAATTGCGGCAATTCTGAAGGCATCGCAAAGTGGTGTTTGAGATGCAGACAGAGTATACAAATATGTGTGATATGTTCATAATTGGTCTTGTGATCAAAATCATGTGGTTAGTAAATACTTGCAATTCACAGAAATCTTTCCATTGGTATATAACTTTTTCCATACATACAAAGTCTGTTAATTCTTGCTCAGCTGCAGTAGGCAAGACCTTATTTTGAAATGCCAGTGTATCTAGTTAAAGAATGTTGGTTACTGGTGTATTCACAGATGAAAAAAAAAAATTTCAAGAACAATTTCATGAATTTGCACTGTAACATCCACCTTATGCATGGTAACAGTCTTACAATAGTGCAATAGATTCACTTTTATTGTTATGTACAAACTTTACTCTTCTTCCTAAGCACACTCATCTTTTTGACTGGTGCATGAAATGGACGGAATAAAAGTAATTCAGGAGGTTATAAGACTTGTTAAAGGACCAGGTATGAAATGGCTGTCACCCTGCACTTTCACTCCTTCAGACGTCATTATTACTGCTTAATGGTTGACAGGCTGGAGTCAATTTTTACACTCTAAATATTAAGAGTGGATGATGGCAGCAATAAATACCTGTCAGTAACTGCTTTCATATACTAAAAAAACATCTGCTTGTGTCTGGTCAGAGTGATAAAACCACATGAAAGTTCACAAATTAACTGACTTTAAAAGGATTTGTCAGGTCAGAACTCCCGGGTTTCCAAATTTATTTATCATTTTGGAATAATGTATGTAGCTACACATTTGTGACTGCTGATACAGAAAATCAAGTCAGAGATGAGGAGAAGGGCAAGTATGAGTTTTTTTATCTGCATTTTATCCGACTGCCTGTATTTTCGACCAGGACTTGGTAGTAAAGTGCCTCATCTTGTGCTGACGAGGCAAAAAGAAGCATGCAGCTTTGGTCGATAAGCCTAACTCTTATGTCATCAGCGAATACATTGTGTCCGGCCAGGCTGCCCCAGGCTCTGCTCCCT